>JARHVA010004132.1:687500-877500 GCA_037957365.1 Torreya grandis
AATGGATAGTCTTTTATATTGTGCTAATCTATCACCCTACAGTATGCATAATAAGGTTACTTATAGGGATTTATAGGGAAAATTCTATGCACATGGTTTAGTTCTCCATAGAGATAATAATTAATGGGTGGACTAGTCCCATTCTTGCCTCAACCTCCCCATGCACCTCCTAAACATCCTTCTATGTATCCTCCTCTATTCCTATGAAGTCCCTATCCACCTTAGTATTACTTTTTATTGAAATTAATAATGTTCTATGATGTATTCTATCCTTACTATTGTGGATATTTATTAAATACAACAACTTGCAATTATTGTGGATTTAGGGCCCATCCTAACTACTATGCTTGAGGAATCATAGGATTTCATGAAGTTTGATATGGGTAGGACAAAATATATAATATAAAGTTATATGAGGTGATATTATAGTTATATAAATAAGGCAGGGTACTCACCAATGGTTTTGGATGTTTATTTACTTTAGGGACCCAAGACATTGTTGAGGTATTCTGGCTCCTTAGGTTAAGAGTAACCTATGGTGCAATTATATCCTTCTATGCAAAAACCAAGACCACATTATTAATGATATCCATTTTTATTTCTTAGAGTTCTTGGTAATCCTTATAATCATTTTTAGGTGACTTAAAAAATTTATAGTACATGTTCTATGGAGTTTTGATATACTATTGTAAAAGATGACACTACAAGGTTGCATGTCGTACCACTCTACATATCTTGTAGAACTCTATCTTAACCGTAGAGCATTCATTTATATATTGCCCATAATGTTCACCCTCTATACACCATATATATATAACTTGGGTCTCTCAACCCTTCCTTGAAATTGATCCAATTTTCTCATGATAGTTTGTAATGTGCTCTCTACCTTAGATGATGGTGCAGTTGCATCCCCATACTCTTCAATTTTCTCCACCTAAATCACTATGGCTCTTACATCTGCTTTATCTATGAACTAGGTTTGGGCTATGGAAAATATAATCCTTAGTATTAAACCCTATACAAAAAATCATATTTACATTTATCCTAAAAAATAAATTCTACTTTGTTCATAACATCAAAGAATCTATGATCATAGTCATCAGTAGTCTCCTAGGTTCTTTGTCAAATCTTCTTCAAATCATATATATTTTGGCTTAAACTCTTTTTAACCTTAAACCTATGATTATATATTTATTAACATCATTTATGGATTCTCTATCTATATTTTCTTGAGGATGAACTCTAGTGCATATCCACTTAAAACACCAATCAATTCAAACTTCTTCAGTTTGTTGACAGTGATTGAGTTTTCCTATCATTTCATGTTGTACGCAAGTAAGTAGTGTTCAATGTTTTCAGACCCATCATAAGGATAAAAGTGTATAAAATAACTCGATTGGGATGCTGTAGTGGAGTTTCTTATAGGTATCATAGTTTATTTGGTTGTAACTAGCATGAAGGATGGTTGTAGTTTCAAAGAATTATGGGTACTTTGAGGTGGCTCTTGATTTGGTGGTGCTTGTGATGTCTCCTCTAATTCTATGGATGTGGTAGTTTCACACACACACACACACACACACACACACACACACACACACACACACACACACACACACACACACACACACACACACACACACACACACACACACACACACACACACACATCCACAATATCTTTTTTATTTTTCCAATATTATAATTTATGTAATGAAATCCTTAGCTTGTGCAGGAATTAGAAGATCTATCTCTATAAAAAGCAATGTTGTTTTATTCTTCTTTTGTCAGTCTGACAAGCTCTGTGTAACTTCATGATATGTAAACTTTTGTACTTATAGGGGTTTATATGAAATTATTATATAATTAGCCTTTCCAAGTGTCATCATATAAAGTTGTATATGAATGACTATGATTTTGAAGAAAATGGACTCTCAGGATGTGTGTTTCCTTGGGAAATAATCCTTACCATAAAATATGTATCTCTCAAAATTAGTACCTATGTTATGTCTATGACTATAAGGTAATCCCTAATTTTATTTTTGGGATAACCTTTTTAGAAATTTTGAACTTTTAATCATATGTTCTACTTCTATACTACTACCTTCTTCTTTCATCTATGATAAATACACATTACTTCCTTGCACTTTATCTCTACTTGGCCAAGGCTCCTCACTTTATTTCTCTTCATTGCACCCTTCTCCTTGTCACATCCTTTCTTCCAATTCATCAATACTACTATTCCTCCTTTTTTTAGTTTCCTAAAATGAACTCTATTTATTCCATCTCCTCTATTTCTAACTCTAGAGTCTTTGCTCTGGTCATTTTCATCTTGATTCTCCATGCTAAACTCAAGTTCAATCTCTATATTTTCATCTTTGATTCATTATCCCTTATCTCTCACATACCCCATATGGCCAAATGGACTAATCCATATTAGAAATAGTAGGAACCATGGCCTTTTATATAGCCAAAATTTTGATCAATTTCAAGAGTCACTACAAAATGTTTCCTCTAATTCCTCTTACAAATAGGTCTTATATTTCATCAAAGGATAAGTATGCTTGCACTACAAACTCAGTGATATATCTATCAATAATGGTAGCTATCCAAGAATAAATTACATGAGTACAATTTATCTACATATTATAAAACTATTCTATCTTCCCCTTGGTCCATGAAATGGTTCCACTTACTCATGGTTAGAAATAATGATATTCAATTCAATCCAACCAATCAGCTAGTGGGCCTAATAATTCACACCATAAAATCTCATAAATTTCACCATAAAGGTGTTCTTGTATAATCTATATTGGGGTAAACCCAATTCTTTGGACTTATCTCTATGAATTTAGTGATTTTTTAGTCCAACCATCTTTCCACCTCTCTTTGGGCCAGTATCCATCATAACATATCCATGCTCACTACACCACTTTTATCAGAGGGTCTTACATTTTCACCATAAAATGATAATTATGGGGATAGAGTGTTCAAATTTAAATCAAAATATTATAGTATGGTTTAACCAAGAATTTAAAAACATAATAAAGGTTTATTTTAGAGAATTATACTTGTTTAATAGTTCAACATTTGATGTAAACTACCTATAGATTATAAAATTACACATCAGAGTAGAATAATAAGGAAAACATTCATAATAACATATAAAACTTTGTGATTATACCATAAAATAGTACAAATGATTAGAATTATTAATAAAGGATTTAGTAATAAGGATTACAACAAGTAAACCTTCATATATCAAGGTCTAATTTTGTCAATATTTTATGTGACAAGCTCTTTGATCAGAATAATAATCACTATTATTTTCTCACATACTCATCAACCCTTCTACTGCATTATTTTCACATTTATATAGGCATTAGTTCTTATGGTTGTAACTTCCATTTTTACCACACTAATAATAGTTTTCCATATCACCTTTATTTGAGTCTTGACCAAAATAGAGAATCGTTTAACAAATCCTAACAATGTGCAAATAGAATATAACTATATTTCCCTTAGGATGTTTTCATACATATAACTAGTTTTACATTTACCATTTACTGGTAAAATGTTTACCCATAAACTAGGACAATCCACCTAACCTCTTAGATTCTAATGATGATGAGTTGGATGAGATAAGCATTAATATTAAAATCTTTGATATATCCCCTCACATCATCACCCAACTTCCTCCTTTACAACCTCAATCCCATCAACCACCTATCGATGATATATCTATTATATTAAATAATACTAGACACTCTATCTATCATATATCCTCTAATGACAAGGTCCTTGATACAAGTGCCATCAAATTTCATACACCTAACTATGATGATGGATATACCTTATATAACCTATTTTTTTGGATTTTTCTAAGCTATAAATAACAAAGTTATTTGATATTATTCTTATTTATTTTAGTCTTTTCATTTGTCTTTTAACATTCCTTCCTTTATATTATTAATACTAGTGTTCTTACTATTTGTCATAAGGTAGAGATAGATCACTCACATGGTATGCATCTAGTCATAGTAGATCCCTTTAGGAGTATGTTCATGGATCATGCCATGACAAAACCTTATTATTTTTCTTGATTATAATACCCTTATAGTTTAATTCCACCATATATAATAACCACTATCCATAAACATTTTATAGAGCCAACCTCACCTTCATATGAGCCTAGTCTAGTTTCTACTCCAACGTTACCTTTAGATGAGCCTAGTCTAGTTTATGTTCTATCCCCACCTTTCCTTGGTGATGGTCTTCCTCTTTTATCATAGATTGATTCCATGCCCACCAAATGGTATGATGAGTGTTATTATGGTATCCATAAAGTTTCTAATCATTAGACCTAATATTTCTAGCCATATTATCCACCCCCGGCTTCTCTTTCTACCTCTTCTAGTAGTAAACCCATAAAGTCTAATAATAAATGTATATGTTACTTTCATGAGATAGATAATCAATCTTCCACTCATTGATGCAAACTTATTCAATATATCAACACATTGTATCTAGTCACTACTCAACCAAAAAAAAAGGTTATACCTCCTAAGCTATTACTTAATTATATCCCTAAATATGGGGAGGTATATTATCTTTGGCACCAGTGTGGTACACACCATACTAATATTTACCATATTCTCCAAAAGAATCTTTGTGACTTCCCATATACAACACCCACGCCATTTACTCCTCCTTATATAGGTTTCACACATAATAATAATCCTCTTTATCTACATAATAATAATCCTTCACAGATAATAATAATCCTCTTTATCTACTTATTTCACCTCCTTATCATCTCATAAATATTATCCCCATTTAGACATCTATTACTCTGATTGAATATCCTATGCATGATATCCTTCATGAGCATTACTCTTCATGAAATACACCTACATTCTTAGTTGAGGAGATATAAAAGGAACTCTTTACACAGCTTTTCATGAATATTGATGAGACTCTATATACCATCAATATTCAGCTTCATAAAGATGTTTCATATTTTATGGATAATATTCATGGTCAAATATATCATTATTTATTAACATGACATGGTATTCATTCATGTTTTTTATGTTATGATTTGGATTGGATTTTTGATCCACTTTTATATCTCTTATACACTTGACTATGTGTCAAATTTGGTTTCATTTATCTATTTTACATGGATCATTATACTAGGATTTATGTGTTTTATATGGTTTCATTTATTTTCATCTTTATTATGGATTATTATCATTAATTTCATGAATGCACACTTATGATTATGAGTTCACCTCTTTCATCGATTCTTTTCTTTTACAATGATTATTTGTTATCTTATCTCACTTAAAAACTAGATAATTATTATTGTGACTTGGTTATACAACCTTAATTCCCTTAGTATTCTATATTTACCATATGATCACTTAGAAAAAAAACCTTCTCATTATACTATTACCATATACTGATTGACTTTGGATGTCCTTTCTTCTTTTATTTTCCTTTCACATACTAGGCATATGTATGGTCGAAATTGAGATTACATACTAGTTCATAGGTAAGCCTAAGTGTTTATTTAATCATATCTTTAGTTAATTAGTCTCCTTTAAACCAAAGTCTAAATATAATTCATGTGTATCACTTATATCACTCATGTTAGTTATTTCAAATTTATATGGAGGAGGAATCATAAAAGCCATAAAAAAGTTAAAATCCAAATCATTTAAACAAAAGGTATTGATTCAAAAATGCTACATACAATTCTAAAGTCTAATCACACTAAAAGGCATGATTCATAACACATATCGTATTTCTAATTGAAGCTCAAAATCCACAAGTGGCCTCATAATAGATATGAGTTCCATTGGGCTGTGGTAGGATAGTATATTAAGATAGGAAAATAAAAAAAATCTATAAGTACTACCTACTTTCTCATAAAAGTACCCATTCTTCATAGTATACCAATGACTCTGTAAATGGTCTTGAGGAATGGGGAACATGTTGTGAGAAGGTAGGTCCATTTTATTTTTCTTGTTCATATAAATTTTATGAGTTGATATTAGTATCTCACCTATTTTTTTATACATCTTTGTTGTTATTGTGAGTATGTATCCTTTGTTTTTTTATGGTCATTGGACTTTTAGTGTCTCTCCTTTACATCTAGTATGCCTCATATTTCCTAAGGTTTTATCATATACACCTATATCTTGCTTTCTACATTCCATTTGATAATTTTTTTTAAAACTAATCATTTCCCTTAGGGTTTCCCCTTTATGATTTATAGTGTAAGACCATGGATAAGACTCAGCTCTACTCACAAACTACCATAATAAAACATTTCCTTATTACCATTCACCTCATCAGTGTTCCCCTTGTGAGTTGTAGTGTATGACCATGGATAGGACTAGGCTATCCTCATAAATTACCACATTAAAAACATATTTTTAAATAATTCCCATAGTTGTTTCCACCTTATTGGTGTTCCCTTTGTGAGTTGTAGTATAATACCATGGATAGGACCAGGTCCTACTCATAAAATATTTCAATATCCCATTCATACTATAACCAAGTTAGAATAAAATTACATGGTCCAAACATGGGATAATTTTGGTTAGATTCTGATTTATAGATCATTAAAATACTTCCAATATTGATTTAGTATGTTTTATGATTAATTTATAAACACTTCACTTTTATCTTCTTATTTCCCAATTGTGTGTATGTTTACAACCATTTTATTAAATTTACCATACTTCCCAACTTGATTTAGTATGATTAATTTGATTTACACTTACATTTTATCCTTTAGGGTTTAACTTATATAAATACTATGTTTGATTAAATGGACAAGTAGTCTAAATCAAGGAAATAATATGACTAAAATAACCATTGATTTGTTACAAATTTAACAAGCTTTTACTTTTTAAAAATAGTAATAAATATGTGCAATAAGTAATTATTTGGAAAACACCTAATACAAATGATTTGAGTGATATAAACTAAGATGGAAGCACATCTAAGTGTTATTAACTGGATGTTATGTCAGAATCCCTCTTGGATAATAACACTACATTTGGATAAGAGAGCCATGTGGCCCTAGTGTCCTGATATTGGTGTTAGTGTCCTATATGTAGGACTATCTTGAACTTTTAAGTGCACTTGTATCTATGTTTTTTGGGTCTATTCCTACATGCATGAAGTCTATAACTTTACATTATGCCTATAATGATTGATATATGTTTCAAAATCTAATCCTCCTTGTAATTAAGGTATGATCTAAAAAGTGCATTCATTCATAGGATAGGATAGACCTCCTCAACATCCTATTATGAAGAGAGTTTTCTACATACCAATAATCCAAGGAAGGATCAAGCCAATTCTCCCCACTCAAATGTTGGTGCAAGTGCAAGTTATGTTAGCATGATAGTGGAATTGAGTGCCTTGAGTGTGATTGAGGTTGGAAATTTAGAAAATATGAGCTTAGGGGTAATGTAGATGGTAATATTCAAAATTATGGAAAAATATGGATTAATAACCTTGTTTTCACTCAAATTGTTTCATGTTTGAATAGGTATTTTGCATCTAATTTATGTCTAATTGATAGAGGGATAAAAATCATATATTTATAGCGTTATGTTGCTTGTGATAATAATAAAATATGCTTAGGTTGACCTTAGGAGGGATTTACCTTTGAAAATGTATTCATTTAAGAAATCTTGGGTAAAGGACATAGGTGTCATGTTGGGGACACTAGCTTCACATGGTTCTAGTGTCCTTAATGTGGCACTAATGTGTATTTGGTAAAACACTGGGCACAAAGGGCCAAGATCATTTAATGAGGGTTTGAGACTATATTTGAGCTTATCAAGGATATATATGGCCCACATAAATATTAGATAAGTGTGATAATAGAATCTTAGATAGGTCTAAGTCTAAGCTATAAATAGGTAGTCTCAAGTAAGACTCTTATCATTAAAATACCCCTTTTAGGTGATTACTTTTACCCCTCATTTATTATATAAATGTAGTAGAGAAAAATGAATAGTATAAAGGAAAAAGAAACATACCTAGACTTACCTAGGAAGTGAAACCTATGAAGCTAAATCTAATATTGTGGAATTGATTCTATGTATGTGAAGCATGATCCAATACATGACATGTAAATGAAACATGCCTAAATAAATCTTTAATTAATAGATATCAAAAGCAAAAGACTATGCTTAGTAAAGAAGTAACTAAGTAAAGGGAGGAGAAAGAGGAAAGGAATGAATACACCTCGTTAATGCAAACCAATACATGAACCTAGTGGCAACGTGTGTGTGTGTGTATATAGTGATAAATTGGAGAATAACTTGGACTAATCTAATGGATTTCTCAATCCTCATATGTGGGTGGCTCAAGAACTCAATCTAATTTTGACTCCATCATTTCCCACCCTTTCTTGGTGGATAACATCCTATGAATAGCTTGTATTAGAATGACAGTGTGTCCAACCCTCTCATGTGGGTGACTCAAGAACTCATTTAGGCTATGAATCCATCATTGTCCACCAATATGTAGTAGATGCATCTTAAACTAGACTATGTGAAGTGCTAAAAAAGTCTAAGTATGTTTATGTATGTCAGCTCTATGGCCACTCAAGTACATTAAGTGGATCTAGGCCACTTGAAAATTCTAACCATTGCAGGTAGAGTAAGGCATGAAACTAGTGATAACCTAGAATATGATGTCAAGTGTATAGATTGTAAAGAATGACATGGAATTTTCAATTCCATCTGATTAATCATTGTGTAACTGATCATATGAAAACAAAGTGCCACGCACATGCCCCTAACTTGATATCTATGTATATTGATTCAAGAATGAGTTTTAATAAATGTGTCAGAGTATTTGAAATAAATATGGGAATGCTCATGCTATATATGATTCCCCCAATCTAATAAAATTTATATAAATCTAAGTAAACTAATATGAATTTGAGTAAAAATTGAGTATAATTGATAAAATTATAAGTAGATTTGTGAAAACATGTATTGTACTTGTTTTATTATTCTAGATAATCTAAGTTCTTATGAAATTGAGGATATTAGATAGTAGTGCCATTTTTTTGATAGTATCACCATGTGGTATTAGTGTTCATATTTGGGTGTTAATGTCTTTCTAGTCTAAAATTTGTGTCATTGTATTACTTTCTAAGTCACTATTTTTCCACTATGTTTACTATTGACCAAATTTGATCCCATGTCAAATTGGTCAGCTCCCTATATATTCAAACTTTCATGTGGTATTTTAATGGTCATGCAATACCTTATATGTTAGCTAGAGTCCTCATATAACATCTTTGTCATGAAGAGATAAAGCATGATATAATTGTGTCATAGGTGATTAGGGATTTATTAATGTCATTTAATGTCTTAAATATCTTATAAAAACATTTCATGAAGTTTTGGAGTATCTAAGGTTAATTTGCTAGCTTGAAGGTGGTGAGAATGAGTGAAAAAGGTGATTATGGTCAAAATTTATGAATGTAAAAGTTTATTAAGTAATAAATCAATAAAAAACACATTTAAAAGATATTTTAGTAGTTAAATAAATACCACACCTATCAGATAATCAAAACAAAGTCATAATCATGCATTTCAACACCATCCTGAAGAGTTAAGGAAGTTGTACAAACTTGTGTAAGTAACTTATAGGTGGAAACATTATATAGGTGTATTTTAATCTCATATAGGTCCAAAAAAATCTTGGAATTAAGTTTCATATCGAAAATTTGAAGGAAACCACTTCTCTCTCCCATCACTCCATTCACAAGCTTGTGAAGGCCAAATTCAATCAGAGGGTACATGTCATACAGGTAGAGTTGGGGGATGATATTTTGGCCAAAGTTTGGGATACATATGGGATTATAATTATTTTCATTATTAATTTGATTTATGACCTTAGATTTATGAACAATTGCTAAGAATATAGTCTATATTTTGAGAGATTAAAACCCCATAGGTTGAGTTTGGTGTAACTCTAGAAAAAAGTGTGAATTATTGGATGCATGAAACTAGTTGAAGTGAGTTATAAAATATCTTTATAATAATCACACAAATTAATTCATCATGGTGGAATGTTTGGATAGTACTTTGATAAGAAAAGCCTCTCTTGTGAGTAGTTTTCAAATAATTGTCATATTATATAAGTTTATGAGTTCCCCAAGTGCTCTAATGAATTTTAGTTGTTATATATGTACATATATAATCATTATGATCCATAAATTGAATTATTACTAGTTAAATATTTTGTACCAGTTTCAATGGCCAATTCTTTCACTCGCCTCTTGAGATTATTTTCTATGTGTTTATACAAACATGGTGATTTGAGAATTTTGATATGGATTTAAAAGGAGTATAAGATTTGTTTTCTTATAGTTATATGTGTTTATATAATTTAATAAATATATCCTATTGTTAACATTCTCTTTTCCAATGTCCATCTTCCAAAGCATAGGTTGTAGACCTATACATCTACAGACCTATAGGTCTATAACTTCAAAGAAATTTCAATGTTGATAGTGTTTCAAGGAGTGTATACATATATATGAAGACATTATTTTTATTTTTCAATTTTTAAATTCTCATTTTCAAATAAGGATATCCAAGTGTATTAAATCTAGGTGGTGATTGAGCTAATAAGCTACTAGCCTAAGGTCACCTACATGATTCTGACTGTATGAACAATGAACATAAAGGTTATGAAAGATACCCAAGAGGATATATAATTTAAATGACATAATAATTATATATTTATTATATTTTAACACTATTATATTTCATTTAAGAGTTGATAATGTTTACTCAAACTATATGCATTTAGGCCTTTCAAACAGTCAATTATAACTTCATATGAGAAGTTGCCCTAGACAATATTGTTAGTGGATTTTGGAGATTAAAGGAATGGAAATGATATTAAGTTATAAAAAAAATTAACATAATAAAAGGATCCATAAATATGTTTTGGTTTAATTTTTGGATACCTAATAATCTTTACACATAGTTAGACCTTCTTAAATGCATACCTGCAATCAAGATGAGAGAATTGCCATGAACAAAGATGTTCATGATTTTGGAGTATTAAATACATTGAAATAATTTTTATACATCATAAACCATGATAATGATCCATTTAAAGGTTTTATTTGAAAAATTCAAGATGAAATGTACTCAAACATAGTCAAGTCCTTGAATATAGTCAACTATCCACCTTCAGTCAGTTGAGTTTGGTCTTGAGATAGTGGATTGGTGGAAACACATAGTTTAAAGATTTTGAGGGAGATATAATTCCATAAATATCATGAAAAAGTTATGATAAGATTCAATTTTTTAAAAAGGACTCTTAGAATATCATGTTGGTAGACAAGTCTCAAAGGAACACACACATAGGCAAACAGTTTGCGTAAGTGAGTCAAAGTCTCTCCAAAGATTGATATGGTGGTTTATGTGAATTTTTAATTAAATAAATTAAATTATTCCATGAATAAATTTATACCAATGTATTTATAATTAGGAGTCACATAGCCCTTGATACATACTTAGTCCTTCTATAGAGACCTACAAGCTTACTAGTTGATATGGCCTATTTCAAACCTTAAAGAGAGTTCTCTTCTTATCAGTAGAATAATATGGAGAGTGGAGGAGATTATAATTTAATATAGAGAATAATATAACCTTAAAAATAAATTTATTATAATAAGACGTGAAAATTCTACCTACTCAGTCAAGATATAACACAAGCTTGCTTGCTCATAGAAAGAGCTTATTTGGATAAGTTTAAAAGATTAAAGGAAGGTATGAGAGAGAAAATAATGTTTGAATAGATATTTATGGTAATTAAATCACTTTATAAAACCTTCAACACAATAAACAAGTGAAACAAACACAAATTGATAACCCTACTTAGTTAAGTATAGTCCAAACTATATACACATACATTGTTTGGGTAGTTAATTAAGAGGATGCCAGTTAGAAATGAGTTGAATAATTAGATAAACTTGAAGATATGGAGAGGTAATTTTATATTCATTTCATGATGTTATATATCCTAATAGATAGATAAAATAATTGAACATTGTCCCCTAGGGTATAATAGTCAACTAGGCTTAACAACCCTAGACCTAGATCAATGAGATGTAACATAAGTTTGATGAAGGAAGGTGATTATATAAATATAATAAAAGAAAATTTGGATGTCTCAAACCTCATGAGAGTAATTTAAACTCAAAAAAACTCAATAAATCCACTTGTAGATCTCAATTTTCTTTCTGACCTCTTAGGATACTCACTACCAACTTGAGAGGCTAGTTTCTCTTGCTTGGTATGGAAAATACATATTGCATGGGACCCTAAGATAATAGGGGAAGTTAAATACCATATTAAAATTCCATTTTCTATAATTTTTTGATGGTTTCATGATCTAATTTGTATGAACTATTATTAAGAACTCAAAGCACTTTTAGGCTGCCTAGGAGAACCATAAGGATCCAATGAGAGAGAAATGTAATTCTATGCCTCTAGATGGATCAAAAAATATTCCAAATTATCTAGAACATGTTCAAAAATATATTGATAATTTTACCATTCCATTGGTTGGTATAGTACTATATAACACTATATGAATTAGGCCTAAAAATATGTTTTTTCTAGTTTATAGGTTTGTACATGTTGTCAAAACTTAAAATTTGGCATGTAAGATGAGGAAGATGCTTTATAATTAAATCAAACACTTTTTTGGAGTTTGGAATGTGTGGGAATCATGTAGATCCATTTTTAAATCTCTTGGTAGGGAGGCCTGATTGAGGTCTAGTTAGGAAAGAGAAGCTATAAAAAATAACATCTCCACTCACTCTCAGAGCATGAAATTGAACTTGGATCTGTAAGTCCATATTGGGTACTAGAATATTCACTCTGATTTTTAACACCATCTATAATTTTCTCCACCTAAGGATGTTTGCATCATTTTAGGGTTAGAAAAAATTAGGCCAAATTGAATCTTTTGGTAGACAATGAATTATTAGAGCTAGTTTGAGGCCTCAAAATGGTTTGTTTTAGATCTAATATGATTTAATATACCATCCAAGAAGTTTGGATGAGCTAAAGAATAAAAAACTTGGTTTTGACACTTTAGAAGAGAAAGAGGTCATGTGTTAAGGAGAACCTATTGGTTTCAATTGAGAGGTTTTAAGAGTATAGAAAAGAGGTAGGAGAAACTAATCTTACCATAAATAAGTACACTTTTCCTTCAAGGTGTCAAGACAAAGGGGAGTTTCAAGAATCTAGTAAAGGTGTTAAGCAATAATTTCAACTCCCACATCACTTGGAGAGTTAGATAATATCATAGGAGATACACATGGCATATTAAACCTATTGAGTTAGTTTCATAACTCTTCTTCTTCTTTTAACTCACATGGACACTTGTCTATCTTTGCTCTCCTATGCCCTTCTTCTCTTCTCTCTCACTTATGTTATATATTGAGTCTTAATTGGATAAGTTTGTATCCTCCACCTACGTATGGAAAATCCCTATTCATTTTTAGCCTTTTATCAAAAATAATAATTTGTTTTACCTTATCGATGAGTTGTTTCAATGTGTATGTTAGACTAATTGATTTGGCTAAGTGATAGATTTCTTCATTATAATGTTGTACTTGTTTGAATTCATATTTATCTTTTAAAGTCTTTTGTAGGTATATTTAAGTTTTTTAATGAAGTTTTCATGAGTTTAGTGAGTTATCTCTCCACTAGTGTCAAGTTATGACATTTTATTTTATCCTCCTAGATTAATTTTTCTTCATAAACCTCTATGAGAAATACTAATCCAAGAGGCATATTTGGATTAGTGTATGTGCAATTTGTGATTTTATTTGAAATGTATTATAATTTTTTGGTATTGTTTATTTTAAAATTTATGCATCACCTCATTAGTATAGGTTTAATTTATGTTTTCTCTCTCCCTTTTCATCCAAATGAGCTAGTATTATAGATGATGAGCAATCAAGACAAATCTAGGGAGATACCCCTTTAATCTAGAGGTTTACCCCTGCTATAGATAACCCTAAGGCCTATGGGTAATACCATATTCTAATAAATTTGGGGAAGTCTTGAACTACCTCTCCAAGGGTGAAAAATTGAGTGACAAAATTTACCTATATTTAATTCTCTATAACTAAGCCTATGTACTGAATAATATACTAAGTGAAATATAGGATCATAATATCTGTGAAAAACCCTATGAATTCCCCCTTTTTTAGGGTAGTTTTTGAACCTATGCAAGAACTAACCTCAAAATAAAAAACTATGGAAAATGTATGTTATCCATATAAATTATGGTAATTGTGTGATAATCGAATATAATTTTCATACACAACATAATGTAAGATAATCTAAGCATAATTATGTAATGTAATATGTATGTCATGTTTAGCATTGCATAAGGGTGTCAATATAAATATAATCAATGTATGTAATACAAAATCTAAGTAGAAATGAGGAGCTACCTATGTTTATGTGGCATGATATCCATTATGGCACCCAAGTAGGAATGGTAGATGTATTAGGTCCTTTATGACATTAAAAACTAATGTGTGTAATAGCTAAAGATGATTTTGATGTCCATGATGCATACAAGAAAGCATACATACAAAACATATGAGGCATGAAAAATAGGAGAAGGGGCCCAAATACAAGGGATGTGGGAACATGTCAATAAATATGAGAATATAAGACATACAATTACAATTTTAAATGTCAACATACACAAGCAACGAGCAAGTTGGATCAGGGCCACATAGAAGTACATGTTCTAATGTTCGCATACATAGTCAAGAAATCACACACAAGATACATAGACACATGGAAAAATCATAAATACTATGAAAATAATGTAGAACCAAATATAAATGGCATATTCAAATTACCTCAAATAGAATAACCATATAAATACAATCAAGTCTAAACTAGGTAAGCTAGAAATGAAAGCGTGCATGGATATGTAAGACAAATCCATGTAAGATCAAGAATGTGTATATGTTGAGTATACATTATTAATAGTCAACAAAAAATATGAGTAAGAGTGGTACTGATCAATATCAAAATATAAAAATTCTAAAAAGGATTGTAGAGTATGTAAGGATAAAACCTAGTAATTAAACCTATGTATAATATGCCCCCAAGTGAGCATGTTAAATGAATAACCATGGATCAATGTGTATTACCCTAATGGGTAGATAATAGTATGTATATATAAATATATTGGTCTTGAGTCATGTATGCAATCTATAAGAACTCAAAAAGAACAAGTGAAGCATGTATTATGATAAAACTGACTATGCTAAGATAGATAACATATGTATTGTCTACAAAATATAAGAAATGTAAACATAAAAATGCATACAATCTATAATTTTTGTGTTTTCTGAGTAAAATTTTAATGTTTTTGTGTTTTTAAATATTACACTCTTTTTATATTTCCTGTATATAAGTTATGTATAATAACCATGAAAATAGACTATGTACAAGGAGTAAAAGAGAGGAAAAGTATGTACAAGAAGAGAAACCATACAAACCAATGAGTATCATGGGAGATTCATGATCACTATGACCTATGTTGAAAAAATTAATGGTAATCTCTCATGTAATGTGATTTATATGTTTAGATGAGTGTTGTTATAGTAAGAATCTGAGTATTATTCATCATCAAAATCATAATATCCTAGAATGCTAGAGGGATTTACTTGATATTATAGAGTTGACCTTTCTAAATTGTGATTTGGAAGATTGAGTGTGATTTTTCCATTTCAAACTTTAATTATTGTAGGTATATTGTGTTGTGGAGGCTCTTTTTTTGGAAAGTATTTTTTGAGAATGGTTATTGGCTTAGCATGATTTTGAATTTTCAACTTAAGTTCTTTGTATTTTTGTAGCATTTATTATGCATATAGATATTTTTCCTTGATAAAATTTATATGTGAATTATTTTCCTTAGGATGTTTAGTAAATATTAAAACCATGTTGAACAACATTATCAACTACTAGAATAGGAGTAGTGATGCCTTGGGCCTACTTTCCCAAACCTTGACCATGATAATCAAACAATTGTAAGTATTTATGACATAAATCATACCATTTTGAAACTTGATCCTCATTTTGGAGAAGTATATTGTTATATTTTATTTTCTTTACTTATGATTTTTCTATTGTTTCTTACTTTAATTATGTTGTGGGAACCTTTTATTGTTCTGAGTTAATTTTTGATAACTATTTTTGTATTGTTTATAAATTTGACCCTTTTTAAATTTGCATGTGTAATTATAGGTTGTTTGTATTATGTTCCATTATGTGAGTCATATATATCCATTATTTTTTGTATTTTCCTTTTCAATTCTAAACATTAATTGGTGTGTTGTCCATACATTTTATTTTATGCATAATAATATCTAGATCTCCTTACTGGGTGTAGAGGGGGTAGGTTGATCAACTTTGATTTAATAATTTCCTTTAGTACCTCACTTGAACTCTTATTTAACATTTTAATGTTTTTTAAACAAATATTTGTAAATGTAATTTATTATTATTTTGTGGTTTGATATATAATAGTGTTTTCCACTAATTGACGAAGTGAAGATACATATACATGATTTAAACTAGTGTGTCCTAGAGGACTTTGTATTTTAAATTGATTTTCCAATGTTTTAATATTTTCATGTAATAATTGATTAATATTTTATAATCATACAAATATACTGATCATATTGATAATCTGATCACATAGATTCTCATAAGTGCAAACCCTAGTTGTTGTTGATTGAGGATGTAGGCACACACCATGTAAGGAAGAGGTGTGAATAGGGTGAGTATGGGGATTAATGATATTAGTATAGGATTATTCATCTCATGGAGGGTTGATATAATATACCTAGTTATAATCAAAATAGATATCACCCTCATGGTGATGAGAAGGAGAAGAAGATTTTTTCTTATCCATAAGATATGACAACGAAACTTGAAACAAAGTTGTTAGCTTATTTGCTAAATCCTCTATGTGCATATCAGTTTTCTTGTTAATGTAATTACACATAGGATAAATATAACATGATATGTAATATGAAATATATTTAAATTGATATAAATCATAATAGATACTTGTGTTTATGACATTTATGAATTCATTTTGATTAAAGGGAAAAACAATGCAAATGAAAGTATTAAACTTTGCAACAAAAAGTGATTAATTTATCTTGTCATTATGATCATGATTATATGAATGAAAAATTATAAGATATATGTATCTAAAATTTGAATTATATAAATGTGAGCCTCATGTTATCTATGGTTAGGTTTTGTGAAATGTTCAAAGTAAGTCTCGTTCATTGAATGTTTTAAACTTTTAGGTTTAGCTTATATAAATCTTACATTTGATTAAAGAGCTAAGTAGTTTAAATAAAAGAAATAATATGCATAAAATAGCCACTAATTTATTATATATTTAACTCACTTTGAATTTATAAAAATAATAATAAATATGTGTAAATAAAGACTTGTCTATAAAACACATAATATAGATTAGCTAAGTGCTAAAAACTAAGATGGAAGTAGGTTTTATGGTCATCAACTAAATCCCTATGTTAGAAACCCTCCTACATATTAGTGCCACATATGGATAAAGATTTCATTTTGATCTATTATCTTGATATTGGTGCTAGTGTCCTCTATGCAAGACTATCCCAATCCTTTGGGTGCACTTGTGTCTTTGTTTTTTGGGTTTGTTCCTATGCACATGAAGTCTAGAACTATGTATTTTTCCTATAATGAATGAATTATGATGTAAACCATAATCTTCCTTATAATTAAGGTATGAGCTAGAAAGTGTTTTAACTAATAGGATAATCTAGACATCCTTGAAATCCCTACTATTAATGGAGTTTATTACATGCCAATGCTCTGAGGAGGGATCAAGCTCAATGTAGTTCTCCCCACCTAAGTGCTAGTGCAAGTTCAAGTGATGTTAGTTTGATAGTATCCTTGAGTGCCTTAAGTGTGTTTGAGGTTGTAAATATAAAAAATATGTGATTAGGTTTATTTTAGATGGTAATATTTAGAAGTAGGGTGTAATAGGGAATAATAGCCTTGACTTTGATAAACTTGTTTCTTTTTGAATAGGTAATTTACATATAGTTTCCATCTAGTGGATAGATAGATATAAGTCATGTATTTATAGTGTTTTATATATTATGTGGATAATAAATGATTATTAGGATGACCTTAGGAGGGATTTACCATTAAAAATGTATTCATTCTATAAAACTAGGGTAAAGGACATAGGTGCTATTTTGGGAAAACTAGTGCCATGTGGATCTAGTGTCCTTCATATGGTGCTAATGTCCAGCTAGTATAACACTAGGTACAAAGGGGCCAAATCAGGAAATGAGTGTTTGAGAATGCATATGAGCTTACTTAAGATGCATGTTTCCCACAATAAAGTTGGATAATTTTTATAATATTCTCTAGGAGAGGTCTAAGGCTATGTTAGGGATAGGTAGTCTCAAATAACACTCTTAACACTCAAACACCACTTGTAGGTCATTACTATGTTCTTATTTTATGATTACATGTATGTTTAAAACCATTTTATTAAATTTCTCACACTTCTGAGCTTGATTTAGTATGATTAATTTGATTTACTCTTATATTTTGTTTCTCTTTTCATACTTCCCAACTTGATTTAGTATGATTGATTGAATTTATTATTTTTTTATTTTTATACCATTGCTTTTCATGTATCTTTGATTTTATTACAAATTTTCATGATTCTCAATGTGATATAGTATGATTTTTATCTTGTTTTCATTTGGTATAATTTTTTTTACATGGTTTGAAAACATTTGTTACCCTTTTTACCATTTTGGTTTATTATCAGTATTCATCTTTTATTTTTACACAGTTCCCATCATGATATAGTTTGTATTACATTTATTTTGTTTAATTATACTTTTCCAAATAATTTTTGACTTTTATTTTTATCCATGAATTTGTATAACATAATTATATAAAATAAAACATTCATAACATAATTCATATAGCATATACAAAAAAATAAAAATACATGTTCTAGAATGGAAATATATCCATACATCTAGATACAAATCTAAGTATAAAACATAGTTTAATGAGTTGTCAATATCAATATATATCATGAGTTTGTTACAATATAATTAAAAAATACAATAGTTAAAACTATAAGGTTATGATCCATCTTATTTATCCTATGGCCTATCCATATTACCCATCAACACCTATGAAAGACCCCTATAAAAGGTGTACTATAAAGAGGTATTCTTATATCTTAAGCCAAAAATTTGACCCTATTAGTTAGACACATGGGCCTATACCTATCTTAATTGAATAGTAGTCTCCATGTGTGTAATTCACTCCTATGGTAAGTCCTATCAAGCTTAAACCTCTCTAGCTCCTACCCCTATCATCCCGTGCATGTAGTTATTGTGTAGTCTCTGCCACCAATCTAAACCAACTTGAATGATATAGGGTAGATGAAACATATGATCCACCAAAATGGCAGGGATGTAAGGTGACAACACCCTATCCAAAATATCATGACACACATCCACAATTAAGGCTCCCCATCTGACCTACTCTGCAACAATAATATATGAAAAACCAAGAAACCAAAGATACATTAGATATCATGTACATGTATCTCAAACCATATATATATATATATATATATACACATATATATATCATAAATAATGATGTAAATAGTGTTATTGATGTGTAGCTCACTACTGAATACAAACAGACTAACCTTAGACTTTACTGTGGGCTTCGTATACTCAAGCCTGAATTCGTTTCACCATCTGGACATTTTCCCAATGATATGTTGACTTCAACTATACTCTGAGAACTCCATTTTTTTTTGAAAGCTATAGAGTCCGTAGCTTTAAGCAATCTAGATAGTATTCTTATAAGTCTTCAAAAACATCTGTTTTAATGACCAAAAGGTTCTTCACACTCTCCTCAGCAATAGAGCAAAACTCTTTTCTTGACTCATTTATTTTACTCCAAACAGTTATCCTTCACTTTGATCACAATTTTTACATAAAAGAATGATTTCACAAACATTGGGAATGGCAGCAAAACACTCCAGCATTGAAATAACATAGGATTAACATAGATAGAAATGCCAATGTTGGAAGAGCACTGAGTTGATCAATAAATCAATGGATTGTGTGTGGCAAGGAGGAATGTCGTAAAAAAAATGAAATCTCAGGCAATTAGAGATCCATATATCTTCACTCTTCTATGTTGGTGCCCACTATAGATTCTCCTTTCATATATATACTCGCTTATCAATTTTTCATTGTATATTCACACAAAATTATAACTCGCCTGATACTACTACTGGACAGAGGACAAAATGCAAAAAACAAATAACGTAAAGAACAATATACTGAAAACACACTATATTAATTTAATATAACAAAACAAAAGCATACCCATCATGTTGTCTACCCCCTACAGATCTCTCTTCAACACCCTTATTCCCTACTCCAACATTTGCCTCCCCTATTTTTTTTCACCAAAATCTTCTACACTAAAAACCATATTTCTAAACTTGGACACTTAAGTCTATCCTGGGCACCACATAACAACCTCCCAGGATGGACAAAATAGTTCTCCTATAAGAAGAATCAGTTCACCCAATAGACTTAAAAATATGCCAAGTTCAAGATATTAGTTTTGTTTTATTTGAAAATAGACAAATTTGAAAACTTTGAAAAAAATAAGGAAATAGTGGGAAACTAAAATGTTAAATAAATTCCAAGCATATTGATGCTCCTGCATCATTCTCTCAAGGAGCAGAGGAAGTATTCTTCATTTGTTGTTTTTTTGCATCAGCACTCCACTAAGCTTGCAACTCTCTCAGAGCATAATTCAATGCTTCAAAATCTTTCTCAATGGCCTGGGTATTCTTTTCTGCTTGATAAGCTTGCCTTTTCAACGAATCCATTTCTTGACCCAAAAGCTGATTACATCCATTAATTGTATCTGCATTATCAAATGCCTCTTAGAGTTCAGAATGAGACCCTACAGTTACACATGGTTCATCCTAAGAAATCTTTAACTGTTTCATTTCACGCAACAATTGTTTTTCTTCCCATAGAGTCATACTCTCATGCTCAATCCGGTATTGCATCTGGTATATCTTCTCATCGAACTCCTCAACTGAGTTTGTAGTCTTCATTTTGATCAAGGTTAACTACATAGGTTCCATCTCCTATTGTTTGAACCTAATTGCTTTCCTATTTACTCTCTCTTCTTGCCTTGCAGCTCTCAACCTTTCTAACATTTGTTCTCAACTAGATCATTTCATTTGTATTGCTGCTCTAACAAAATCCCTACTTTCTATTTTCTCATTCAACTGTAACTGAGCAAGTCAAATCTATGCCTTGATTTTATTGTCTACGTGTCTAGGTATTTTAACCATGCAAAAGAATGACTTCTTAGAAATTTTTGCTTCAGGATTTTGCACATACCTTGAAACTAACGTTCCCTTTAATGGATCTAGACCGACTGTGAATACCCAATCAGTACTATCTGCAATGTCTTCTTGCATCCCATACTACTCTGTACCATTGAAAACCCCAAATTTTCCAATCAATGTGCCATCAATGTTACTCTCATTGTAGCTACCAGATTCTATATCACAAATTTCATCTTTCTCATGATGAAACTCCTCATCATTTTCCCCATGTATGTCTTTGCCGATAAGACCACTACTCCCACTAACAAAACACTATGATTCAATCCCATTCTCATCATTTACATCCAAATGAGATCCAGTCTCATTACTCCCATTTGGAAAACACTATAGGTAAGGCTTCTTCTCCTCAGTAACAACAACATGTGATTCAAACTCAATTGCTTTATCTACAACAGACTACAATGCTAGAAAGTCATCTAAATTTTCTATAAATGAATGCTTAGAATTTTGCACCTTGTTTATGACATGTTCAGATGTGTCATGTCCATTTTCCTAGGTTGAGTAGTCCAACTCAGATTTATCATTCACTGTGCGTGATTCAGGCTTGGTCTCTTTAGCGACCAAATTTTGTGTTTCTTGTGTAACTAACTCAGAGTTCATGTCAACCATAGGCAATGGCTGTGAATTGTGTTCAATCATAGGTAATGACTCTAAATTGTGTTCTTTTATCAAAACACCACCCTACAATTCAAACTCCTTGACCACATGAACTGGAGATTCAGCCTTGTTTTCTTGGTTTTCCCCATCTTCAAAATCCTGCTCAGGGTTTCCACCACCCTGATTAACCCAATCAGGTGCTCCAACCTCATGATCCACATCAACCCTAACTTTGGTTTCTTTAATTTTCATAGATTCAATTTCAACCTCAAACTCCTCATTTTCCAAACATTGCAATTCATGCTTCTCCTCCTGCTCACTCACCAGATTAGACACTTCATGCTCGAGATACTCCTCAACCAAAGCTTCTAAATGAAAAGGACCATCCCCATTCTTTATCATTTCAGTATCATCCTCTTCTCTTATCCTAATCTAATGGTAACCACTTTTCAAGTCTATCTTAGAGAAATATGTAGCTTCACTCAAACAATCAAGTAAGTCATCAATTCTAGGCAATGGAAATCTATACCTGATAGTAATCTTGTTGATTGCTCTAGAATCTGTATACATTCTCCAACTCCCATCCTTCTTAGGACTCAACACTATGGGGAGAACAAAAGGACTTAAACTCTCTCTTACCAATCCTTTGTCTAATAATTCTTGAACTTGGTGCTTGATCTCTTCATTTTCCTTTGGTGTCAACCTGTAAGCAACCTTGTTTGGAAGATTTGCTCCTAGAATCAAGTCTATGTGATGGCTAATACTTCTCAATGGTGGTAACTCATTAGGTAAATCATCTACCACAATTTCAATGTACTCATTCAACATATCTTTAATCTCTAAAGGCAAATCATTCAACTTAGTACTAGTGACTACACTCCTTGGCTTACCAATCACAACAAAGTTTACCTTTTCCTTCTTCATTTGATGTAGAAACTCTTTACCACTCACTATCAATACTTTAGAATTATATCCAACAACAGCAACAGCCTCTTATTTCAATGGTGTGAGTGTATGCTTGATCCCATCCTTTTCAAACATATATGTATTCTACCTTCCATCATGCATGGCCTTTCTGTCAAATTGCCAAGGCCTTCCAAGCAAGATATGACATACATCCATGGGCATGATATCACATAAAATCTGATCCTTATATGTTCCTATCTAAATATCTACTTTACATTGTTCACTTACCAAAAGTTTGTGTCCTTTTTGTAGCCAAAAGACTTGATAAGGTGTAGGATGTACCTCCTTCTTCAAGCCTATTTTCTCCACCATCTCAGTTGACACAAGATTGTCAGTACTTCTGCTATCTATGATGACCTTATAGCATTTTCCTTTACTTTTACATGTGGTTCTAAATAAATTTTTCCTTTGAGGTGGTTCTACAACTTCTTTATTTGGCTTTAACAAAATTCTTTTCATCAAAAGAGACTCACCTTCTTCTGGGGTATCTTCATAAGCTGCTGCAACTTCTTCACTTTTTCCTTCACTTTGGGTCACATGTACACCCCTCTCATGGCTGGTAGAAGGGTTCTCTAGACTCTCATATGCCATGTGTCCTGCATACTTGTTGCACTTAAAGCATTTGCCCATGAATCTTCCTCTTCCTCTTTGATATCCTTGGTATGGCCTTCTTTCTCTTGGTGTATAGCTGCCTCTTGAACTTTGTGAGCTGCTGACCTCTTCTTGAGATGTTTGCAGCTGTCTTCTACCTCCTTGAAATTATCTACCTCTAATGGACCTACCCCTTCCTCTTAATAAGGATGTTTGTTTCCTTGCAATCTTCTCCTCAGCTTTCAAGGCAAATTGATATGCCTCCTCAACTATCTTAGGAATGAGAAGACTAATTTCATCTTGAATGGAAAATTTTAATCCATTAGTGTATCTAGATACCTTCTTTGTGTCATCCTTAATATGACTTGATCTTATAGTCAACCTATAAAACTCTTCAGTGTATTCTTTCACAGACATTTCTTTTTGCTTCAAATTTTGTAATTGCTTAAAAAGATTTGCTTGATAATCTTTAGGCATAAACTTACCTTTCATTTTTGCTACCATTCTATCCTAGCTTCTGATCTTTGGCTTCCCTTTCCTTCTTCTTTCTTCTTACACTCCATCCCACCATAGGGATGCATGACTCTTTAGCCTTGTCATGGCATACTTGACTTTCTTATCATCTTCTTCAATTCCTTCATACTCAAAGTATTTGTCTAATGCATTAATCCAATCAATTAATTCTTCCACATTCAAATTACCTTCATACATTGGAACCTCCATTTTTGGCTTTGTGTTCACCTTCATAATGGCTTTGATCAACCTCTCTTTAGCTATTTCTTCTTCCACCACCAATTCATCTTCTGGTGGCTCTTCTTCCCTATCACTGACTTCACCCATGTCAGTGCCTCTTCTTTGAGCCATCTCCAGGTCTTGTAGCCTAGCTATTAGGTTCCTAATCTCTTCTACTAGTGTAACCTGTCCTCTAGGTCTCCTTCCTCTAGCTCTACCTCTGTTCCTGATTCTCATGGCCATTTGGCTTCTTCTTCTCTTAGATCTTTAGATTGTGCACAATCCCTTGTGCTCTAATACCAAATGATGCACAGCTCGCTACTTAATACAAATAGACTGACCTTATACTTTACTGTGGTCTTCATATACTCAAGCCTAAATTTGTTTCACCATCTTGACATTTTCCCAATGATATGCTGACTTGAACTATACTCTGGGAACTCCATTTTTTTTGAAACCTGTAGAGTCTGTAGCTTTAAGCAATCTGGATAGTATTCTTATAAGTCTTCAAAAACATCTGTTCCAATGACCAAAAGGTTCTTCACACTCTCCTTAGCAACAGATCAAAACTCTTTTCTTGACTCATTTATTTTACTCCAGACAGTTATCCTTCACTTTGATCACAATTTTTACACAAAAGAATGATTTCACAAACATTGGGAATGGCAACAGAACACTCTAGCATTGAAATAACACAAGATTAACATAGATATAAATGCCAATCAATAAATCAATGGACTATCCGTGGCAAGGAGGAATGTCATAAAAAAATGAAATATCAGGCAATTAGAGATCCATCTATCTTCACTCTTCTATGTTGGTGCCCACTATAGATTCTCCTTTCATATATATACTCGCTTATCAAGTTTTCATTGTATATTCACACAAAATTATAACTCACCTGATACTACTATTGGATGGAGGACAGAATCTAGAAAACAAATAATGCAAAGAACAATATACTAAAAACACACTATATTAATTTAATATAACAAAACAAAAGCATACCCATCATGTTGTCTACCCCCTACAGATCTCTCTTCAACACCCTAATTCCCTACTCCAACATTCACCTCCCCTATTTTTTTTCACCAAAATCTTCTACACTAAAAACCATATTTCTAAACTTGGACACTTATGTCTATCCTAGGTGTCACATAACAACCTCCTAGGATGGACAAAACAGTTCTCCTATAAGAAGAATTAGTTCACCCAATAGACTTAAAAATCTGCCAAGTTCAAGATATTGGTTTTGTTTTATTTGAAAATAGACAAATTTGAAAACTTTGAAAAAAATAAGGAAATAACGGGAAACTAAAATGTTAAATAAATTACAAGCATATTGATGCTCCTGCATCAGTTATATATCAGAAACTTAAAGCAAATCATAACTATTATCACTAGTGTTGATATTGCCAACCATGGTCTCATCATCTACTCTCCTGTTGAGAGCCTCTTCCATTAATTTCCTCCATAACAATGAAAAAATGGTACTCACCACATAAAACAACCATAGACCCCTCATATGTAGACTCTATATAGACCAGTTATGTCCTTATTTACTATAAGATCCCCTATGAAATAATAAATGCTTATGTATCCTTACATTAATATTGTCTTTATCTCTAATGAGCTTGTGGTGGCCATTATCACTTATGTTGTGGTCCTTATTGTGCTCTAATATCTACTACATCCACATCCATGCCATCTTATCCTCTAAGGCTCATTTCTTCCTACTATCATTCTTACCCAACCTATGATCTAGCTCACTAAAACCTAATCACTAGTATATTGATAGCTACCCCTATGCCTACTCTCCCTATCAATTCTCTAGCATGTCATGCCCAATAAGTAGTCACTATTAAAGGGGATACTATATGTGTTAGTCCCAACTATATAGGTATATGAGCCACTAAATGAGGCTTTAACCATGAAGTATAGTGGCCCATGATTTGCACACATACAAAACCCATATCAATAGTGTCCCAAATCAACCATATAGTATCAATGTGAGTGTATCGATGAAATACAATCTACCCTCACATGATCATCTAAAAAGATAGAATATGTGGCAAGACATGCACTACTTAGTCCTACCTCTACCTAACAACTAAGGTAACATATCATTAACCACATGAAGAAGTGTAGTTGGTTAATACATAGGGAATCTATCATATTCTATCCCCAAGTCATCATCCCATACATATCATGCATGAGCTAGACCCAAATGATAGAACTAAGATCATGTAAGGTAACCTGATCCAAGATATATTCATACAAGGCTATCACATATAGTAGTACCTTTCCATCTAACCTATGACACATCACTTGTGTTATCACAAGACCTATCATGGAATTATAAATATATACAAGGGTTACAAGATAAACATCAAATAATCTAACAAGTAGACTATGATAGATACTATCTCATCATGTCACCATCTAGGATAAGGCTTATGTCTCATCCTCTAACTTAGGTGTATCAAAAATCATGATTTTCCTATTAATAGGAGGTCCAATTAAGGTGTGTATATCCTCCAAGGTGATCACCACCTCTATATTATCCCCATCAATCTCCTAATAACAAGTATTTGTACATGATTCCTATGATCCTAGGAACATGATAATGAGCTCAACACTCAATGGGATCCATGTCATCTCCATAAATCCTTCAAAACCTTAGGCAACTAGCTAAGATCTATCCATGTCTAAAAAATTATTAAATAAATATGGTAACTAGTGTATTGCTTGATTACAAAGAGGATTACTTCAAGTAATAGTCATGAAAACACAAAAACTTCATAAAGAACTAACAGTCTAGGCCAACCTATTCTATGGGGTTTGAGAATGATGATAAGAAGCAATTGAAAGAAATCACATATACCTGTTACCTTCTTAAGAGTGTTTCAAATCCAAAATTATTTTTCCCTTTGATTTGGTGTTATTGTATTTATCAACAATAGATGCCAGGCTCCTTCATTAACTCAAAATCACCATGCATAATCTAGGCTCATGATTTGAAATCAATCTATGCCTATCAAATGAATCTATCCTATTACAAATAAGTCATGATAATAAAAATAGAAAATGACTTGTGGAGAGATTTTTATATTATAAGTTTACACCAATTTTAGCTTTAAAATGATGTTATATGCCCTTCTATTTATAAGATTTTGGATTTAATCAAGACCAACCATGACCATCCATCTCAAGATGAAGATTTGTGGCTATGAATTAATTTAATATTTTATAATTAATCCATAAATATACTTATAAATATTTGGTAGGAAGAGGAATTAATGAGGCATGGTTGCCTATAAACCTGATATTTAGTATATTTATGGCTTATGGATGCCACCACATTGATCATGTCATTAGGTGATGCAAATATTCAAAATAAATTTTCAATAAATAAATATTCAACTTTTTCTACATAATTCTTACATAATCTTATAATTTGATTTAATTGGCCTAAGTAAGATTAATCAATTTTAGTGCAATTCTTTGGAAATTGGTGCATAATTAATCAAACTAGTCAAAAAGTCATTACCGGGTCATAAGTTGACTCGGGATGAATTAAATGGTGATGTTAATGCATAGGAACCATTATCCCATTTAGGATTTTTTTGACACAAAATAACATAGGCATGTGATGTGTGCTTATGAATTAGAATAAAAGAGTGATCTAGAGCATCAAAATGCAAAAATGTCATTTTGAATCGAAATGATTTAAGAAAAGTTAGGAATCACATAAAATAAACTACCCCATTTAGGGATACATTAGCCTAAATCATCACTTTTATATGAGAATCATAAACCATTTAGCATGTTTAAGTGATTTTGGCCTAAATTGTGCATTTGAGTACAATTTGAGTACTATTGACAATTTTAACAAAAATGGTGTTAGGAATTTTATGTCTACATTTTACCCCTATTCGAGAAGGTGTAGTGACACATTCAGGTGAAGCAACATATTTTCAAAGAAAAAATTTGTTAGGAAGAAATTGGAAATGACCCATTATACCCCCTAGAGAGGACATACTAGGATGGGAGAGAAGGATGAACTCTTAAAAATAAAGGAAAAGGAAGATTAACCCATGTAACAAATTAAATGTAGATGAGCTAATGCTTGTACATGTTGATTCCATTAGTGATCAAAATATAATTAGAATATAATCATCCCTAAAGATGGGGGGAATGGGAAGGATACAATCTAGAAATATAAGCAACACACTTTGAACACACCCAAAACTAGGGTACAAGTTGTGCACTTCAGAACTAATCAATCTCAAGAAAAGTTACACAGTAAAATATTGCCATCATGGGCAAACATGTGGAGATATTGGAATTAAAAGAAAAGGAGAATCTTCTTTCCAAAGATTAAAAAACAATAAATTTCCACTTTAGAGAAAATATGATTGTGTGATAAATAATTTTTCCTAGGTAGGGCTTATTTGATCACTAATAAAAAAAGGTTGGCTTACCCCAGTAGGGATAATTTAGATTTATAAACTGGTCCAAATGGTGTGCCTTGTTAGGGAAAATTGGAAAGCAATATCTCAAGGATATAACCTATAATATATATTAAATATGATCACATGCAAACATAGATGTGATGGGGGGATGGCTGCAAAATCCATAAAACTAGGCATAAAAAATGCATAAAGTGATGAAATAAATGAAAATAAAAATAAAGGTGGCTGAGCTAACTTAGGATATGTCTAGTATCCCATCACTACCTACATAGTCCAAATAGATCTCAAAATAATGTAGTTTACCTAAAAGAAGGAGAGAATGGAATGAGGGATGATGAAAACTAACCAATTGTTTAATTTAGACTCATGATGGATGTCAAGAGATGAACATCTAAGAATATGATCAAGTTATAAACCTATTGAGCCTAGTTTATGCATGGTTCTCTTGAGAGTTATTCATTTAAGTTGTGTTGATGTTTAGACTTGAATCCAAAGAACAAAGTGCTTGTTATAGAAAAATAAGTTAGGCATAATAAGTTATGAATAACTTATGAGGACATTGCATTTCAATTACATGGATCTGATTCAAATGTGAATACCTATATATAAGGATAATGGTAAAAAATGAACTAAACTAGAGTTACATCTATCTACATTTAAACAAAAAAGTAGATAAATAAAAATAAATACATAAACAAACTAAACTCAAAATGGAGATATGAATAATCAAGACTTAAGTAGGAACAAGAATATTATAAATCCAAGTAAGAACATCTTAACAACATGAGATCAAGATATAAATAATCAATATCCATGTGGACCATCAAGATGTACTTGGAAAATAATTAAAGTAAGACCAAACAAGAACTCAAAAGACCAAAGAAAAAAATAACAATCAAATAAATAAATGTTTTTGGAATTTTCTAAGTATATTAGCTTTTTTCTCATCAAATTTTTGAGCTTGGGGTTTATTTATCTTTACTTTTGCCTAATGTGTTTTTCATTGGGGATTAGCTCAATGATGTGTTGGGCCAAGTTTAGATCAAATCCTCTAATGTATTGAAACTCCAAGTAATTATGTCATCATATATTCTAAAAATGCCAATAAAATATCCATTTTAAAATTAAGTGCATACCTTATTAGCCTTAAAATTTTTACCATTGGAGATGGTAACTAGTTCATAGTTATCATCCTTGATTTTCATGTTCATTTTCTCACCTTTGAGATGATCATATGAATTAAACATGCTTTCTAAAGTGACCAACCCATTAATCAAATTATTATATTTTAGTTAAATAATCAGATACTCATATTTATCTTAAGTCCTATTCTAGTTTTGTTTTTGAATTCTCCATCCTTTTGAGTAAATTTAATGATTTGTTCATCATTCTTGAACACTTACCAACTAGTTGTACTATTAAGAACTATATTTCTGACCACAATATTGACTAGTTGTTATAAATACTAGATTACATCATGGAGAAGGTTATAATAAAATCCAATCATATCAAGCTTATAAACATTTACATTTTGTGTTCTTGGTACAACTTGAATGTTGAAGGAATCAAAATCTTCAATGAGATCCCACACTCTATGTTTATGGGACTTTAACAAGTTGTTATTGACTAAATTTGGAATCTAACCTAATTTATAAATATATAATTATCATAAAACACTTTAAGAAACTTTATTAATATTTTTTATGTCAATTATAGGGCTTTTACTAATGCCTCATATTTTACTGTATTGTTATTACATTTGAATGATAGCCTATATAAAAATAATTACTCCTCCTGTTGAGGGGAGATCAACATAATACCTACACTAGCACCATTAATTCTCCTTTAACCATAAAAAACTACTACCACATTCCTACAAGATCCTCTTGTGGCCTCAAAATATTATGTAGAATAGAGTCATCTTTAAGGATTTAATAGGTACCCAATCCTATCTCTTCTACCTGATCATATGGATCAAATCCATAGTGCTCATTTCTCACTCATCAAGAAATATTTTTGAGACCTCCTCAAAAGGTGTGGTGGTATCATGAAGGATAAAAATCTCTTCTTGATCATAAATGGTGAAATTAATTGGGGTAAAACTAGGTGAATATGGATCAATATGGTCTCTATAAATAGGTGCAATTTTGATAGTTACTTTAGTGCCATACCTAGTTCAAAGTAACATGTGTGACCAATTTTAGGATAGATATCCACCCATTTTCATAGTGAATTTATTATAAAGGTATATAGTGACATAGGTAGGGAGTTATATGACTAAAATAGCTCTGTAAATAGAGATACTTGATGAAGCATGTAGGATAAGATTCAAGTTCTTAATGATGCCAACCATTTTAATAGTTGTAACATCTAACTAGATAGCTCACTTTATGAATGGAGTGCACTCTAAACCTAATAATACAATAATATTATAGGTAATAATTGAGATAATTTCCCCCTAAAAATCATATAATTATGTATAATGTGCTTATTAATAATCAAGGGGATGTATAATGGGAATGGTTTGCTGATCTTGACACCATCTCCTTTTGGTTGGCATAAGTTGGTGGGAATAATTGATACACTTTATTTGATAACATTAACAAGGTATATTAATACCTATTTAAATAAGTATCTTTGGGTAGGAATAGAAAGAGCCTAACACATACTGACATTTATATTTTTTTCTTCATTTGCTCAACTATGTTGAAAGGGATTATCCTCTTTTTGATAAAAACTTTGGAACAATAACATATTCTCTTTGATTTTGGCTAATTTTAGTATAAATTTAATTTTTAAAAACTTTATTTTGTTGGGATTGAGGTTTTCCATAGACTTATTTCTCCTGGGTAGCTTCACAGGGGGATTTGGAAGTAAGAACTAGACTAAATGATGAAGATGGTTCTCCCTCCATTACTCTCTTTTTTAACCTTGTTTTGTAAGCTAGTGGAGTGTTAAATTTGATTGATACCTCATTATGATTCATGGAATAAAATTCATTCTCTTTCAAATTTAAAAGAGTAGACCCACATTACACTTATGATTGTTCATGCACTTTATCTCTTTGTAAAGCTAGTTCACTTGATTGACCTTGAGAAAGTGACACACTTTGAACCATCAAGGCTTTATTGATGACCCTATTTGGACATGTGGTTTGGTCATGAGGCTAGTTTTATGGGAAGCATCACTCATAATATTTAATTATGTTATTTTTTATAGGTAAAATGGATTTTGAAGTGTTGGTAGCATTAGTATTTTGACTATTGAATGTCTTAGTATGTGCAATTTGGAATTGAGATTATTAATTTCCTTGATAAGGATGCATATTATACTAATATGATTGATTGAAATACTATTATGGTTTGATATGTTGGGCTTATTGTTTCCTTTTCAAGGCCAATGATTCATTTTCAAATCTTTGTAATAATGTCTTAACTTTGTGTGAATCATTGTGAGGGGAAATAAATGGATTTGGATGGTTGTTTTTTACATGAATTGGTGCCAAAATTGGGTTGAATAGGTAGGGGTTTATGAAATAAATATATTGGTGGTCTAGGGGTTATATTTCCCACATGAATTATCCTATTTTTAACCCTTATGCCAATGTCATATGTAGTTGGTAATATAGTACCTCCCATGGACTAAATCATGATAATAATGTCACTATTCAAATACCTCAAGTAGTACAAGAACATAGTATTTAGAGTATGCTTCACCAAGTTTGGTATTTTATCCAATGTTTTTTGGAACCTAAATTTGAAGTCCACCATGTATTCATGAGGAGCACTCTTGATGGAAGTAAACTAGACCATGATGTTGGAATCACAATCACTAGGGGGGGGTGAATTATTTATGCAAGCAAATAAAATTCAATTCCAATTCTTAAAAACTATTAACCATTCAACATAAACATTAATGAATCATATAAACCATTCATTTCCATGAAAAAATAAATAATGCAAGATCAAAAAAACATAACACATGAATAATGTAAGAATACCTCATGGGGGAGAAAACCCACTTGAAATAAGATTTAGAATGCTATCCTATAAATATATTTCTTAAATTTATATCAACACCAACTGATCAAGTATCACCCACCCCTAAATTTATTTAAGCACCCACTTGACCTTTAGCTATCACCAACTAGCAAGGAGGCTACAACCCCCTAGATGTTTAAGCACCAACTCTATCACCTAAAAACTAATATCCAATTTTGATCTGATGTATTAAAAAACTTATTATGGTATTATATTTTATAACACTTTAAAACCTTATTTATTACATCATACAATTTATGGTGGCATACAACAAATCTTTCTCTTCTACAATCCTCATACACATGATCATGACCTTGAGGCCATTCCTCCTTCACAATATGATATTATTATATGTATATAAATTATTTAAAAATAATAAATATCAATCAAAAATAACATATTCATTAAACTTTAAACATATAATAAAGACACTTCTTCACTCTAGGTCATTTAGACAAACTAGGCCCAATTATGACTTGAATCAATACACAAACTTACTGATTACCTTTAAAAACACTATATGATATTCATGACATGTTAAAAATATTATTATATTTATTATAATTCCATACAAATCTTGTGCAAACCCTAATACCATTTTCTTCTCTCTCCAATTGTCCAAATATCCCAATTAGGCCAACTAAGCAAAATAGGCCTAATGGCCTTGAAACAAATCTTCTTTGTTGTTCATGACATGCAAAAAATAATTGTATACCCTTGTAATATATTCAAAATGATTTTATTATGGTTTTAATATCCTATTATCCATTTTAAAATTCATATATAATTCATTTTACTTCCCAAATTTCTAACTAACACAATGAGACCAAAATGGCCTTCTACATATGAATTATTCTTTTTCCAATCAATATTGGTCAGCCACAATAGTTTCCTTAAAACTTAAGGATTAACTCCCACATGGATCCAAATAATAATTTTTTAGGATATGTTACATATAATACATATCCATTTAATAGTTCAGCCATGATTCAAATGGCACTAACCCCCTTACTAGGCTTAAGCAAATAGCCCTCCATTATGTACAAGTTACATCAAGACCTTTTTTACAATGCAATAGACCTCACCAAACATAATTTAAATTTTATATACATAAAAAATAGGTATTATATACCTTATATATGTATTTAAATCCTTATATCACTCTCTTACCTTATGAAGACACTAATAGGCCTCAAGCCTTCATTAGGTCTCATGGAGACCTATTCCAATTACCATCGTTTACTTAAATGAACCAAGATGGTCTATAAATCTATTACCAATGACTCAATATTTATAAATAAATTGAATAAAACATATAATATATCTTACCATTCTCAATATTCCTCAAATCATTTTCTCATACTCTAAAACCTCCATTAAGTCTTAAAGACCTATTACTTAACTAGCCCAAAAACATTGTCTTCACAAAAGAGGCTTAAACTAACTGAATATAAAATTTACATGTACAATACACACACACACACACACACACACACACACACACACACACACACACACACACACACACACACACACACAGATATATATATATATATATATATATATATATATATATATATATATATATATATATATATATATATATATATATACCTAAATAACATCATAAAATATATAATACATCTTTATTGAGCCTCCTATGTGTCATAAACACCACTGCAAGAAGCTTACTCAAACCTGTAACCATTATAGTTAGCAAAAGTCAACATTGAATTAAATTAACTTCACCTGTACAAACATTTAAAACTCCAAATAATTTTTAGGATGATATATATGAAGTATAATTATTTTTTTTAATTTTATAAAAATAATATTTTATCTATACTTTGTCTTATAAAATCATTTATTTTCACCTTATTTTATTAAAAAAAAATAGTCAACAACAATCAACTCTCACATGCAATAAATGCAATTATACAACCATTAAAACCTCCTAATAAATTTTATTGGATATACCCTAAATTAATATACTTCTTTTATTTTTACACAACCATTAAATTAATCCATTATAAAAATTTATAAATAAAATACTAATTATTGGTTTTCCTTTATTCACTTGATATTGCAAATTTGGTTAAGTATGGAAAATAGTGAAATCTGCTTGGGAGACCAATTTTACACCATAATAACTTTTTATATACATATTTAGATGACCTAAAATTTTTACCATAGAAACTATGAAAAAATATGAACAAACACATGTGACCATTGTCTTCTAAAACATTCACACATGTGTATGATAATGCCTTCAATCTACTTAAGAAGTTCTACCAAGATGACTAGGAGATGACTAGGATCACTCAGACCTTCACAAGACTATTATAATGGTTTAAATTCAATTACATAAGTTCCCAAATCACTCTTGACACCTAATATGACACCTAAAACATGGCTAATCACCTAAAATGTATGCACACATGATATGCACTTTTAAATCCACTTGGGACCTATATATTTGTCATTAATTCATTATGTACTAATATTACCTTAATATAAATTATAATCAATACATCTCAAGACCATGATCAACACATGAGAGAAATATGATCACTCTTGTATTCAAATTATTGGAAAATTTTCTCCTAGGTCATACCAATTATGTATAGTACTAGGTTTTAACCCTATATACCATTGAAGATCCTTTCCTTTCAAGGATGTATCAAGGATTCTCATGGACACATTATATTTAGTAATTTTTTGGACTAAGCATATGTTGGAAATGTATTGTATGTTTTATATAGGAGTGGTGGACTTATCACTAGTGAAATAAGGTATGATTTTTAGAGATACAACTAGGATATCATAATTTTACTGAAGGGTAAAAGGAATACCTCCATCAAAGGCAAAAAATAAGTGATTTCTTTGGGCTATCATATGATTATAATTAGCCTCCATCTTGGACTAGAAAACCTATCAAAAAGAGGCATACATTGGGACCTTAGGGAGAGTTGTCCATAACTTCTATATCTTCTTTGGGGAGACATTGATAATGTAGTTCTTTTTATAGGATATAATGATAATTCAACAAAATTAAAATTAATACCTCTTATAGAATCCCTTTTTTCCTTTGGAACAAAAATTTAGGACTAATATGAGACCAAAAATTTATGGATTAACCAGGTGCCTATAAAATTTATTTTATTATATATATATATGTATATGTGTGTATATATATATATGTATATGTGTGTATATGTGTATATATATATGTATGTATATATATATATATACACATATACGTATATATATATATATACATATATATATATATACATATAAATATACACACACATATATACACACACACACACACACACACACACATATATACATATATATATACATATATATATGTATGTATGTATGTATATATATATATATACATACATACATACATACATACATACACACACACACACACACATATATATATATATGTATATGTGTGTATATATATATATGTTTATGTGTGTATATATGTATGTATATATATACACACATATACGTATATATATATATACATATAAATATACACACATATATATATATATACACACACACACACACATATATACATATCTGTATATACATATATATATATATATACATATATATGTATGTATGTATGCATATATATATATATATATATGTATGTATGTATGTATGTATGTATATATATATATATATATACATACATACATACATACATACATACATACATACATACATATATATATATATATATATATATATATATATATATTATTAAGGAACAATACCAAATATGTAAGTGGAATCTTCAATTATATGGAACTTAATCCCATCAAGCATGCTAGAAATTTTTGTCACTTGGATCTTTCACTTTATTGATCAATTATATGACCTAGTGAAATAATGAGATCATACCCAAGGTGTGGGACCTTAAATCCCTGAGATGAACCTATGAATAAGGTTGGTTTCCTTCCTAAACTACATTAATATGATATAATTTCATTTATAGGCCTAAAACAATGCTAAAGTAAACATATTTATAGATAATACTATGGTTTTATTATTGATAAAGTAATATAAGTTAAACTAAAACTATACGGAGGTGATGCACCAAATTTAATGAGATCCTCACTTGCTCAAACAACACATGCATTATTTATAAATGATTGGAAAATACATAAATTAATGATATATATATAACTTATATCCAATATTTTAGGAGTCCTTATTAATGTATTTCTTCTTATTCTAAGAGATAATAACAATTAAACGAACTAAAAACTATTGCCTCTTGTAGCATCCCTTGTTTCCTATAGCATGAAAATGTAGGAATGATCTAATACTAGAATTTTGTGGAGTCATTAGGTGCATGTAAAATGTCCTAAATAATTCAAATTAGTAATGAAAAACACCAATTACTTAATTTAAATCTCTAATTATATGTAACTTAGTCCCACTGAGCATGCTATAAACTATTATCACTTGTATCTTGCACCCATTTGATCAATCAACTTATCTAGTGAAATAATGGGATAACCCCAAGTTTTGAGACCTTGGTTCTTTGGTATGAACCTATAGAGAAGGTTTAATTCCTTATTAACCTATATGAATCTGATATAATAATAATTGTAGGCTGAAAACAATGATAAAATGGACCTATTTTTAGCTAGAACAGTGCTTTTATCATGGAAAAGGGAATAGAAGTTGAAATAAAACTTTAAGGAGGTGATGCACCATATTTAGGGAGATCCTCACTTCCTCAAAAAACATAATAAATATTTAAAATTGATGGGAAAATATATAACTTCTACACAACCTACAACTTCCTAACCTTTGAGTTAGTATTTCATACGAAGGTATGGATATACACAACAAACAACCTACTAAGGAGAGTGTAAATATGATAGGAAAAAACAAAAGGGACATGAACATCAACAAATTAAGATTAAAAATTAAAAATTACTTAATACTTAAGAAAATTGCTAATGTATAAGATTCAAACACTAATTCTTTATTATATTCAAGGCATAAACCAATATTACAAGACTAAAAATGAGGGGAGTTTTGGCATACCAAAGAGAGGGCTCATGAAAAAATATTTTTAAGCCCTATGTATAAGAAAAAAATATGAGATAGGATAGGAAATAAATAAAAGATACCTCATGAATTATACCACCAATCCATCAATTATCCTATATAGGAAAAGAGATAAGGAGAATAGAAGCATTAAGTCTCTGCAATGAACTATACCTATCTCATAAATATCTCTAAGGAAGATTGGTGTAGTGGTGGAAGTGGAGACTCTATTTTAATCTCTTTATTATTTATATTTCTTGTACATAGTGGATATGATTCTTCAATTTTGATACATTCTTGGAAAACTCTTATCTTAATAACCTTAACTCACCCATTTCCTCATGCATGGATGCTAGAGATAATTTAGCTTAATTTTACTTGCCTACTTAACTAACATGATTGTTGAATGTTTAACCTAAAAATATACCTCAGACACCCATTTATATCCTTGGGTTGACTTACCATTACTACCAGTCCATGGAGGGAGTTACATATTTATATGAGAAGTGCTCAAATGTCTGCATACCTTCATCATGCTCTTTATGACCACTTACTCTATTTATAGGCATGCTAGATAGGTTTTAGGTATGTGGATTATCAAAAATTAGCTTTGAAGGTCAAGTGAGGTCTCTTTGAGGGGTTGATAATTTGGTATATCTTAATATTTACACATGATAACTCTTTTAGAAGCTAAGACACATACCTTTTCATAATTGAAGGCTCCATTTTTCCTTATTTTCTACCTTGTAAACATGTAACTAGCCTCTTACACCTTTAAAATACCCTTAGAAATATGTTTAAGGTTTATGAACTAGGTGTTGAGGTCACAAAACCTCTATCTCTTCAACCTATAGACATTTAGGTCATTTTTTATGCTTTAGCATCCTTTTTCTCAATACTTCTTATTCATGTAGTCTTATAAAACCTAACAAAAAACCTTGAAACCCATTCAACTCTATCAACTAGGTCTACCACCTTGAAGATGCTGGCTAGATATTTTCTATGCTAGAAAATATATCTAGGTAATAATAGGATTAAACCCCCTTAATTTAATGGTGAAGCTTCCATATGCTTATGTTTATCTACTTTAACTATTTACACTTTTATTTTTTTACAACTTATACAAATTATGCACAAGATATACACAAGTTATCTTGTTTTAGGGTATTAATTTAATCATAAAGTTCATGAACCATAATAGAGTGATTTTGTAATAAATAAGTATCTAATTCAAATATTATGAAAATAAGATATTAGAAAGAGGAGAATAAGGGAAACTAGAGTCTGTGAAAAAGGAAGAAACTATACTTCACAACAAGTAGTTTTTGCAGATCTTATATATTTGTAAAAACAAATAAACATATAAGATGTTATAATTTTATAAGAAAATGATTAAGAAAAAGATTAATTCATATTAAAATTTAATGATAACATAAATTTTACCATTTTAATCCTCACAAAATGCACCAAAAAATCTCCTTAGATGTAAAGTTCTTCAAAAACCAACTTTCTTCTTATTCACTTTGAACAAAGTTCATGAAAAAACATATAGAAATCTAAATGCAAATTTTTAGATTGCTTAGTATTTTTTGTATAATATTTACAATTGATTTTTAAAATTTCCATCCCTTTTTATACAAGTCTTCTCACATATTTATACCACTTTTAGATATCAAATACAATTAGAATACAAATCCGTGACCCATGTGTTGTATTAAATCTTGAAAGCCATTGAGAAACATCTTACTTGAATTTCTCATATGTGGCGTGAAATATATAATGACATGTAGCTCTTCTAATTTTTACTATTTAGATCAAATTAAATTTATTTTCATGTTGTGCTCAACTCACTTATGTAATTTATTTTTATAAAATGAATTCAAGTAATGACATCTAACCAAGTTACTTGAGTCTTTCATTTTAAATAATAACTTACTTTTACATGTAATTTATTTGAGTGAAATTACCTATAAAGTAACTACTTAAAACAAAATTAGTTAAAATACATTTAAAAATAATTTTTTTTGAAGAAAATAGAATACGTTGAGAAGAGAAGTACTAGTAATCACTCTAATTCATGAATTTTTTTCTATATTTTCCCTATAGTTAATGTGTTGTGACAACATAAACTAAATGGATGCATCATATAACTTGAAAAATGATTGCATTTCTATTTAAAATATTAGTAGCTCATTTTTGAGCTTCTTACAATAACCTTTCTCATTCTCAAGCTTGGGTTCTAGCCTTTTGACTTGTTTATGACTTTTCATTAACTCCTTTATTGATTTCATTGTGAATGGAATTGTAGTCTCTTTAATTAATTGCTTGAATTATTGATGTAATTGGTCATCTATCCTTGGTTTTTATTTTAACTAAACATTCATGAGATAGAAGATACAATCCTCTAGATCTTTTTTCATGTTTATATCATCTTCTTCCAGATTCTTCATTTCTTCAAGCATTGCTCCAAAAATGTGCATGCAAAAATATATGATGTGTTCTTATTGCTTTGCTCCCATCACTAATCCCTCTAGAATAATATTTTATTCAATTAAAATATTCTCACTTAAATAATTTATTTGTCAAAGGATGTCCTATTATATTTCAGATATTCCAATTTCATTTTCAATCTCCTTCATCATTATTTTTAGTTGTGCCAATTTATTCTTGATATCAGTTAGATTGCCTAGAACCTAAAGAAACCATTTATGTATAGTTTATATCATTTTCTCTATCCATTAATCAATTGATTTGTCCTTATCACTAGTTTATTCTACCAAATTTATTATTTGATGATCAATTTTATCTCTTAAAAGTAATATCTACTGGGGAGTAGATCCTATCCCTTTGACAATTATTTCACAAAACTTAGAAATTTATTCCTTTAGTTTTGCTTTATCATCCTTTTATTCATCAATATTATAAAAAAGGGTATTGATAAGAGTATGTATGTCTTGATTTAGAACCTCTGTAGTGACTTCCCCTAGATACCTTTGTAATTGCCAAGTCTTCTTTAGTGATCTCACACTTTTGCTTACCCTATGAAGGAACTGATATTTCTTTAATTTTTTGATCTAAATTCTCAGTTATCAGTTTTGAAGTCCCTCTATCATTCTTAGGATTTTTAATCTTATGATCAATACTTATAATAAATTACAAGTCTATCTCTTCTAAATGTATTTCTTCTTTTGATTCAGGAATTATTTGTAATGCCAACTATGAGGAGAAATATGTACTAGTGGGATTAGCTAAATGTATCACCATTTATTATTGATTATTTCCCACCTCTATCTCTTAAGTAGGAACTTATGTTATATCTAGAACATCTTCTATATGAATAACATTGGAATATATTTGTTCATCATTATCTATCTCTACCTACTTGTCAATAGTTTCCTATCCTTTTTCTTCTCCAATGATTTTATTCTCAAGTTCAATTATTATATTTTGTTGTGATATCTCCTAATATGAGATCACCTCTCTAGTAGTCACTTGATCTGGCTATTTCTAGGTAGGAATAAAAGGAATCATGGGTTGATCCTCAAAAGAAGATGGAGGTGGATCAGTAGATGGAAAACATGGGGAAAAAGGAGGAATAACATCAATCCCTTTCTGAATAGATTTCTCAAGAGTTTTTATGTTAGGAGACTTTGGAGGTAGCATGAGTGTGGATGGATCTACATCTATCACTACTAGATGTGTGTTATCCACTACTAATGAAGATGAAGATGTGGTAGGTGTGGTAAGAATAAGAGTGATAGTAGGAGTAGTGTCTATGGAAGAAACCAGAGGAGATATAGAGCTAATTGATTGAATTGACACATTTTCTTTTACTAGAGAATATGTTTCATTAGCATTCTTATTTAATTTCAACTTCTTGGCTGGTCCTTGACTACCTTCTCCTTGCATAATTTTACTTTAATGACTTACTTTGCTGATTTTTGTCATTATTAACTCTTTCATGTAGTATCCCTTACTAAGAATCAATGTTGAAGTCATATTAAGAACCAATGAATTCCTCTTAGTAATAGTATTTACTTGATTCTTCTTGTAATCAATTTCTAGGAGTGAAGCATGATCTCCTCCCTTTTCATGATAAGAATCCATAATTACTTGTCCATCATCTTCCATGTCTTCAAGAATTGTATCCAAATCAAATGAGTGAATTTGTTTAAAAATCATCCTACTATTATCTGTTCTTCTTACTTCAAATTCATCTCTATAATATATCCAAAAGTCTTCTAGGGCTGGGATATGCATATATTCAAGATAAATTTTGATTTATTTTATGCCTCTATAATAAAATTTTTCTTTAGAATCAAAATGTGATTTATTATAGTTATGATACATCTCTATTTGTATAATTTTTTCCTTATAAATGATTTCATAATGATATTAACTAGTAACAATAGGAAAACCAATTAAATAATGGTGTAATTTTAACTAAAGATCATCTAAATCCACTATATATCTACATAATTCCATTACAATTCATTTATAATGAGGTTGCATTGGAAATTTTACTAGTGCCCCTATGAAATCACCAACTTTGATGTATGTGAAATTCAAAAAATGAATAAAAATACATCCAAAATAGGAAAATTCCTCCCAAGCTATATCAGATACTCTCTTGGCCTTTAAATAAACATTCAATTTACAAATGAGTTCATAGAAGAATGCATAATTTACCATTTTATAGTGCTTGAAGTATTTAGACAAAGTCAATTGAGGGTAGTATTCATAGATGGGATTTGTTGCCATCAACCCTTCTATAGTCAGCCTAGAAAAGACCCCATTAGATGTTACAACATATACTAAATATGAAATTATTTTGAAATCAAGAGTTTTTAATACATTAATCAAATAATGATCAATTTTATCACTTATCATTCTTGACCATTCAATCTTATGAAAACTCCTATTGACATCAATATCCCTTATATAGGCATACATGCAAGTGAAAAGTCCTAGTAATTTTTCTCTCCATTGGTTATACATAATAATTATGTGATGTCATCAAATTTTTGGATGAATTCAAACCTTACTATTTACCTTAGAAACCTTGAGGGTTGTTTTCGTTTCTTTATAAAAGTAGTATTCATTATCTTTATGCATTCTATAGTTTTTCTCTTCCATATATCTTCATCATTTCTCATTGATAAGGCTACCACTTTAGGTCTTGCTAGGATCTTCAAATAATAGTTAAAATACTAAACATCTAATCTAACCACCACATTTTTTGAAATATATTTTACTATTCTAGTAAGAGAATCATAATACTTAGCACACTCTAAAATGAATTCAGGTAGATGTGTAGAGCTTGGGAAATCTATAGCTTGTAGGATTCCATTATTTGTCATTGAGAGCATGAATGGTGTTTTGATTGTGGTTTTAGATCTTTCCAACAACTCAGTTATGTAAGTAGGTCCCATGTTATTATCATTTATTTATAACACTTTATATGCAATGCAAGACTCAATGGGATATCCCTTATACTCATACTTCATCCCTACTTCTTATGATTTCCTAACTCTCTTTGCTTTAGTCTTTCCTTTACTACTTGGCCTTGTAACTTCTTCAAGTGCAAACTCAAGAACTTCTTTAATTAGAGTTTCTTCTTCTTCTACTTCTAAATTTTTTTGTGATAACACTATAAAGACTTGGTAAATGCTCTTGAAAACTTAGTAATTATTCATATTGATTTTAGAAAAGGTTAAACAACTGAGTTAAGTTATTCTATGTAACAATCCAAGGAAAACTTCATGTATCAAGAACTTCAAATAGTAGTAAAACTTTAAAAATCTAGGAAAATCATTCTAAATAATAGTGTGTTAGAATATCGGTAAGGTATAGGTATTTCTCAAGTCTTCAGGGTTGATGACTCTAAGTGAGTGAGTCATTTATAACTCTAGGTTTTTTTTGTATAAGTTACTAGAGTTTGAAAACATGATGAAGTAGAAGCAATAGATAATCAAAACTCTAGGCAAGTAATCAATAATTAAAAATCTAAGTAATGCTTCTTGATAATTTTAGGTAACATGGTACCAATTGTTTGGGTTCAAGATTTTAAGTAAGTACCATGTCTTAAAAAATTTGGGTAGGTATTCTAGGTCAATTGTTAGGTATTTAAAAAAGATTTTGTCTTTTGAGATTTTTTTTTAGATTTTCATATTCAAAGTATTTTTGAAGAATTTATAAGGATTTAACAACACCATGCATGCAAAAATGACTTACATTCGTAAGAAAAATAGGAAACGATAGAATTTTTTTCAAAATGATGCATGAAATTTTACTAGAGAAAAATGAGATACATAAAAATAATGGGATCATGAAAATAAAGGGGAAACAAACTAAATACCTCAACTAAAAATGGTTTGTGAATATTTTCACCAAAATTGCTTTAGAAGCTCAAACAATGTCATTTCAAATCTGAAAAGGGTAGTAACTAGGTTGGAAAATTCAAAAGCCAAGTGGAAAATAAGGTGGAATTTTTTAATATTTATATTAACCCATTGATTAATGATAATTAAGTGACAATTGTGAGGGTAACCATGTAAGTGTTTTTCCAACTGTCGAGTTTCATCAATTACTTTGATTAATTTGGTCTACAAAGTTAGGTAACTTTGTAACCCTAATTTGGTCTAAGCTTATGAAGACTTTAGGATTATGAACCTTTATTTATTTTAGTTATGATTTAAATAAAGTGAAGTAATGTAATTTTGAAACCTTGGATTTTTCTAATTAGTGTTTTATAGGTTTATGAATCTACTCTACTTAGCTTTTATGATTTTGAGAAGTAAAGTCATTTCACAATTCTGAATTGATCTAGATGGTGTAACTCAAGTTTGCAAAGGCAAATTATTTCACTTTTATAAAATAAGTAAAGTAAGATAGAGAACCTGATTTGGCCTTGAAATGAGCCCATACACTTACTTTTTAAAATTTATTGAAAAGATGGGCAAATGGGTTCTATGATAATGATTCAGGTAGAGATTTTCTAACCATCTTGAGCAATTTAAAGCAATTTTGGTAACAAAAAAATTTATAGTGAAAACTAATAAATTCTAAGTCTTATTTAGGAGACTAAGTTTTTAAAAAGATAACTTACTTTCATAATACAAAATATTAAAATTTCAATTAAGGTAACCAAAAATTTCCAAGTGTGAAATTTTAGGGACATGAGTTAGCTCTAATTAGGGACATTTTTGTTTCTATCAGAAAGAATGAAACAAGGGTGAGATCCTAGCATCTATATTTTTTTAGTCTTATTTTTTGGGTATGGAGTCATGTAAAAATCAATAAAAAAACCTCAAAATAAACAAATAGAAAAAATAAAAACAACTATACAAAATAAAAACCGAGGTTTTATTTATATACATAAAGGTGTTACCCTGTTGCTAAGTTCTTGTAAAGCTTCAAGTGCTACCCATTGTAAGGTAGTGGCAGTTTAATTCCATCCTAGTATGATAGGATTAGTCTATCTTTTCCATCAAATTTATTTAATGTAAAAGGTCCTTTCCATAGTGAATCAAATTTGTCTTGCATACCTTCTAGTTTATTTCACTTATCCCACAAAAAGACCAAGTCACCAACTTCAAACTTTCTTTCTTGAGCATTTTTGTTAAAAAAATTCTTTACTTTCATTTGATGATCAATTAAATGGTCATAAAATTGGGTAGAAACTTATTTTAGTTTATATAAAAACATAATCCACTTATCAAATTTATCTTGATAAGTTATATCTTCAATAGCCTTAGATAGTTGTAAAGCAATAAAATCTATGGTGATGGGTATTTTAGCATCTATTACATACAATATATGAAATGGTGACATGTAAATGGATTGATTTGGAGTGATTTTATCATCCCATAATACATCAAATAGCCTCTTGTTCCAGGTACATTGATTATCATCCACTAGCTTATGAATTATAGTCATCAAGTTTTTATTACTTGATTCAGCTTGGCCCTTCCCCTGAGAATAGTAATTTAAGAGTGAAATAAATATATTCTATACTAATAACATAAATAAGTTAGTTTAGTTAAATAATTTTTTTCTAAATTATCTATTACTATCTTGTGAGGAACACCAAACCTTATTATAATGTTTTCCTTGATAAAATCAATCACTACTTCAGAAGTGGCTTGCTTGATAGGAATGGCTTCTACCCACTTGTTAAATAAATTATTAGTGGTTAAGACATAACAATGGTTATTAGTTGAAGAGTCATTCAACATACCAATAAAATGTATGCCCGACTGGGAGAACGGTTCATTGATTATGACTAGTTTTAAGTGTAGTGCTGGAAAATTTAGATATCCCATAAAATTTTAACATGCTTGACATTCAAAAATCCAATCCAAGCTATCTTGGAAAAGAGTAATCCAATATTACTTTTCTCATAATATTTTATATTTTAACTCATGCTAAAAAGTGACCTCTACATGCTTCATCATGGAACTATTCTAGTAGTTTTTTTTAATTTTCTTTGTACACATAATAAACAAAGACACCATCAATTCCTATTTTGTACAAACCATTTTCCCAAAGGACAAAATCCTTTAACTTTAGCTTGATCATAAAATTTTCCTTATGTTTAAGATGAGATGGAAATTCTCCATAATTTAGGAATAAATCAATCTTACTACACCATTCATCAGCATGATCAACAAAAAGAACCATGAAAAAAATTAATTTTATTAATCTTGAGTAAAGATACCATCATATCTATATTGTCTAGTTTACTTTATGTCATTAATTGGCACAAGCTTCTTATTCTCACTAGCTTTGCTGGTTTGATATCATGATCAAACTCTTGAACCTTAACTACCTAGGTGCCTCTTAGCAATCATGCCTCTTGCTGTGTTATAATATATTTAACTATAGTGTTAGGTACATGTACTTTAGTATGTAAAGATAAGATATAGTACCTAAAGGCTTTACATGATTTGAATACAAAAAAGGCATATTTTTCCATTTGTGTATACTTTAATTCATAACTTTTTAGTGGATAGCTCATGAAAGCCATGGGAGATTCAATATCTTCATCATTTTTCTATAGAAGTATGTTTAACATGGTATGTTCATAAGAATAATAATACATAATGAAATCCTTACTGAAATCTAAAGAAACTATCACTAGAGGTTGAGCTATGGTTTCCTAAATATTTTAGAATGGCATCTTACCTTAAACATTCTATTTTAATTCTTTCTTCTTCTTCATCATGTCAAAAATCGAGTGAGTTAACTTGATAAAGTCAGGAATGAACCTTCTAAGGATGTTAACCTTACCAAAAAATGAATGTAACCCCTTCTTAGATGTAGGCATAGATAGACTTTGAATGTATTTCACCCTTTCTAGATAAATTTTCATTCCTTCCTTTGGGATGATGTGACCAAGAAGTTTCCCTTCAGTCATAACAAATATTGATTTATTAGGATTCAAAGAGATCCCATGTTTTCTACAATATATGAGAACCTCTTCTAAATCAGCAAAATGATTACCTCTTTTCTTGGATAAGACTATTAAGTCATCAAGATATACAACTATACTCTTTTTTTATATGTGTAAATGCTAGGTCCATTTCTCATTAAAAATTTGATCTAGAATTAACAAGCCCAAAGTGCATTTTTTTATAGGCAAATGTCCCCTATGGTGTTGTGAAATTCATCTTGTATTGATCTTATTTCACCACTTTTATCTGATTATATCCTAAAAATCCATATAGCATGGATAACATTTTTGATCCTATACCTACTTTAAAGATATGATCCATAATAGGTAATAGATAGTTATCTTTCAAAGAATCTTAATTGATATTATAGAAATCAACACACAAATGTATTTCTCTATTATTCTTTCTTATTGGGATAATGTTAGCTAACCATGATGAATAGGATAAATGATCTTAGCATCAAGTAGCTTTTATATTTCAGCAAATATAATACTTGTGATTGTTTATTTATAATGGCAAAGCTTTTCCCTGAGATGTTTCGCTTCTGGCTAAAGTGGAATTTAATGTTTTACCTCTTTTGGCTAAAAGGTATTCAGGTCTTTGTAGGACCAAGAAAACACATCAATATATTTCTTGAGAAGTTTAATGAGTGCTTATTTTTCCTCTTAGGAACTACATTTTCTAATGTTTACCATCTCTTCTTCAGTACCTAAATTAACTTGTACTTCTATAGAAGAACTCTCACCATACTCTTTATTTTTATTTACAAATTAATCGTGTTTATTAAAAATTTCTTCTAAAGAAACTAACCATTTAGGGATTTTATTTCCTTTCAATTTAATCACATCCTCATTATCATCATGCTCAAGATTAGTATTACCTGATATTGTCTGGCATGGAAGTGAACTACTTCCTTAAAATAAAATTCTTCAAAATTATCTTTTTTCTCAAGGAAAGAAGCTATCTTTTTGTCATTATTAAATATATACCATTGATTAACATTTTCTAGAACCCTTGAATGGAAAAACATCTCTACTCTATATTCACCTTCTTGAAAAAGTGTAAGTTGCTTATTTGTTATGAGTAGAGCTGTATTAACCACAAGAGAATCAACTCTAGAGTTTTGATTATAAAGAATGAAATTGATTTAAAAGGTTACACAATAAAATGTTATACTTGGTATTGGACACAAATTTACCTTACAAGCAACTTATCATCTCCGTGTACTTTTAAAAGTCTCACTCCATTTTATTTTACTTGTTCTATTCATAAAAATAGGTCTTCATAATCTACTATGTTAGTGTTTTCAAACATTAGTTTATAGGAATAAGGATATACCTTATGATCAGGTGATATCAATATAACCCCAACACCCAAACTAATGGAACTGTATCTACCATAAAATTTTAGCATCCATAGTTTCTCTTCTTCTTTGTGTGTCTCTAGTTATTGCATGTCCTTTCCCAAATCAAGGTAATAGAATTCATTATTTGATTCTTAAAAAATAATCTTGGATCTTGGATGATTTGACTTGGAAACTATATACTTGGATTTATTCTTAGGTTCAAGTTTCTTATTTACACCTTTGATTGGAATATGAGCACAAGACCAATCCATATTGAATTTTCCCTCTAGTTATTTATATAAGTTTCTACTCAATAACATTCCATAGGAAACAAGAATATCTGCTACCAAAATTATCAATTTAATCCTCTTATCTTAAAAAGCTACTAGAACAGCTTGAGCATATTTGATTTGTCTGATCAAATTAACTTTTATTTCCATTGAGTAACATATCCCTATTGACTTAGTTAGAGTGAGTCAAAGGGCATCATATACTTTAGCTAGCATGACAATATCATAAGCTCTTAAATCTAGGATATAATTGTTCAACTTGAAACTATTGATTAAGAGAGATACATATAATGGCTCTATTATTTTAGATATGGAAATATATGTGGGAAATGTAGTTGTAGAATTGTTTTAGAAAGAGACATATTTAAGAGTAGGAAAGATACCTTTTGAAGCATTAGTTTTATTTTTTAATCCTTTATTTTGATCATATCTAACTAGTATATTCAGCTGATCTAGATATGGCTTCAAGTATTCAACTTTTGGCATTTGAATCTTATTTTTTTTGATGTGGTCAATAATGTTAAAAAAATGGATGAACATAGACAAAATTGGGGTTAACTTTGAAAGTCTAAGATATTATCTTATGAGGTTGAGCATAAAATTCTGCATACTTATCTTTTGGATCAAGATGAGAGGGTAATGGATTAGCTCTTTTGAGGATACTAACATTTGACTTGGAGTCTTTTTTATCTTTCCCTTATTCTTTGGGATATTTTCACCTACTTGTTGAATTTTTGATATTTTAAATACTACAAAAGAGTGACTATCATCATCTTCAAGCATTTATTCATAATCACTTTTTGATTGATATTCAAGGTAAGCTATATTAGAGTCACCGGTAAGATCTACAAAATCATCCTCATCAGCAAATATTTGATCAAAATTAGCAACTTTATGATCTTCTTCATTCATCTCAAAGTGGTTTTTTTTAACATCCTCAATATAAAATATTTGTGGATATCTAATAATATGATTCTAGTTCTAATTATTAAAATTGCATGTAGATGCATTCTTGATAGGAGCAGAATGAACACCTTGAGCAATTTGCTTTTTAACTTGCAATAAGTCATTAGCCAATTTCTACAATAGGGGATCAATAGTGGTTTTTAATTTAGTTGAAGAAAAAAAATTAACCTTGGAAGTTGTTTTATTAATCTTTCCATCCATAATAAGGTCATCTTCAACCTCTATAGTAATGTTCTATACTATTTCTAAATTAGTAGGATGTGCTTTATGTATCTGATAGCTAATCTTTGATAACTGAGCATTGATGAAAAATCACTTTTTATTATCATCAATGGGTTGAGAATCCTGAGTTATTATATAGAGTAGTCTATTAAATTTAGTAATGAAATCTCATATGTGTTCATATGGTTCTTTTTTATTTTGAGTCAATTAGGTTAGAAATATGTGTGAGTCTTCAGCAGCTTTAAACCTTTTTTCAAATTACTCATGAATAGTGGCCCAATTGGTTATGGTGCTACAATCCAAATGGTATAACCATTATGTAGCTAAATCATGTAAGGTTTCAATGAAAATTCTGACTGACACATCTTCATGATCAATGCCGATCACTCCATAAGATATAAAGAAAGCAACTAAGTGTTCATCTAGACTTTTTTTTCCATCCCAAGTTCTTCCCAGACCCCTTAGGCATGTCATGGAGGGGTGAAATTAAGTTTAACAAGATAATCACTACCCCACAATGGATAGGAAGTTATTATCCAATTCTTCTAAGAATAAGGAATTAAGGATTAACAGGTTGGATTATTCCTAAAGAATTATGTTGAAATTGATTCATAGGATTTTGTATTCATTTGACAGGTGAAAGACTTTCTCTTCTTGTTTTAATTTGGGGAGGGAAGCTGAAATTAAAGCATTCTTGTAGTTGAAATAATTCATTAGTCTAGCCTTGAGCTCTTCTTGGCCTAGTGAAAGGTTAATTTGTTAGATTGAGATGTTCATACTTCTCTAAATATTTTTTTAAGTTACTTAAATTTTATAAATAAATTAATGGTAAGAGATTAATTGACATGCAATAACTTAAGATAAACAAAGCATTTCATTTAGACAAGTAAAGCTATCTTCACAAAACATGTGTTTCTATTCATAAGTATGCCTTTATTTTGCATGCAAGTTTTTACATGACATTATGGAAGAATTATAATTTTGGAGAACTAATCACTAGTCTACCTCTATCTTACCCTTGTGTGGATAATCTAATTTAATTTTGGTTAAGGATGTGTTCCCTAGTAGAGTCACCAAAAATTATTGTCTAGATATTTTATAGGCTATCAAAGATACCTAAGCAGTCATGGGATTAAATCCAATTCATTTAATGGTGAAGCTCATGTATGTTTATGTATATCTACTCTAACTATTCACACTTTCAATTCTTTATAATTTATACAAATTATGTGCATGATATACACAAATTATCTTATTTGTAGGTATTACTTTAATCATAAAGTTCATGAACCATAACATAGTGATTTTGCAATAAGTAGATGATTCAAATATTATGCAAAGAAGCTCTTAAAAAGTGGAAAATAAAGAAAAATAGTCTATGAAAAAGGAAGAAACTATACTTCACAACAAGTAGTTTTAAAAGAGCTTATTGTATCTATACACATAGCTAAACATACAAGATATGATAATTATTTCAATAAATGATTAAGAACAATTTGAATTCATATTTAGATTTAACAAAAACACAAAGTTTACCATTTTAGTCCTCACATAATGCACCAAAAAAACTCCTTAGATGAAAAGTTCCTCAAAAACCAACTTTCTTCTTATTCACTTTGAACCAAGTTTATACAAAAATATATAGAAATCTAAATGCAAAGTTTTAGATTACTTAGTCTTTTTTGTATAATAGTTACAATTGATTTCCATAATTACCATCCCTTTATACAAAAGTCTTCTCCCATATTTCTACGATTTTTAGATATCAAATACAATTAGGATAAAAATATTTTAATTCCCCATGTTCTGCATTAAATCCTAAAAACCATTGGGAGACATCTTCCTTGAATTTCTCATACATGGTGTGTAATGGTTGATGACATGTAGCTCTTCTAGGTTTTACTATTTGGATCAAATACAAGTTCTTTGCATGTTGTAGTCAGCTTGATTAAGTAATTTATTTTTACAAAATGACTTCAAGTAATGACATCCAACCAAGTTACTTGAGTCTTTCATTTTACAAAGCAATTTAATTTTACAAGTAATTTCTCTAAGTGACATTAATTATAAAGTAAGTACTTAAAACAAAATTATTTCAAATATATTTATAAAAAAATTGTTTAAATAAAATAGAAGAAGTTCAGAAGAGAAATAATAGCAATCACTCTGATTCATGAACTTATTTTTTTCACTTTTCCTTATAGCTAATGTGTTTTGACAACATAAATTGAATGGCTACATCATCTAACTTGGTGAATGATTTCCTTTCTCTTTCAAATCTCAATAGTTCATATTATAGCTTCTTATAATAACTTTTCACCTTTTCAAGCTTGGGTTCTAGCGTTTTGACTTGTTGATGACTTTTCATTAACTCCTTTATTTATTTCACTATGAATAGAGTCATGGCCACTTTAATTACTTTATTTAATTCTTGATGTAGTTATTGATGTATCATTGGAATTTATTTAGACCAAGCATTCATGAGATAGAAAATACAATCCTTAGATCTATTTTCACATTGCAAGCATCTTCTTCCACAGTCTTCATTTCTTCAATCATTGCTTTAAAAATGCACATGTGAAAAGATATGATGTTTTCTTCTTGATTTGCTTTCATCACTGATCCCTCTAGAACAATATTTTCTTCAATCAAAATATTTTCACTTAAAGAATTTATTTGTCAAAGCTTATTCTATTACAATTCAGATATTCCATTTTCATTTTCAATCCCCTTCATCATTGTTTTTAGTTGTGCCAATTTATTATTGATATTAGTTAGATTGTTTGGAACTTCAAGAAACCATTTCTATGTATTTTGTATCATTTTATCTATTAATTCATCAATTTCTTTGGACTTATCACCAACTTATTCTACCAAAGTTATTATTTGGTGATCAATTATATCACATAAATGTAATGACTACTGGGTAGCAAATTCTACCACTTTGATAATTATTTCACATAGCTTAAAAATTTATTCCTTTAGTTTGGCTTTATCAACATTTTTTTCATCAAAATTATGAAAAAGGGCATTGATAAGAGTCTATGTGTCTTACTTTAGACCCTCTATAGTGACTTCCCCTAGGGATCCCTTTGTAATTACCAAGTCCTCTTCAGTTATTTAACTCTTTTGCTTACCCTACAGAGGAACTAATATTTTTGGAAATTTTTGATAAGAAGGCTCAATTATCAGTTTTGAAGTCACTCTATCATTCTTGGGATTTTTACCTTTATGATCAAGAATTTTTAGAAATTTCAAGTCTATCTCTTTCAAATTTATTTCTTCTTTTGATTTATGAGTTGTTTGTAATGCTAACCATGAGGAGAAATTTGTACTAGTGGGAGTAGTTAAATGAATCACCATTTTTTGCTGATTATTTCCCACCTCTATCTCTTGAGTAGGAACTTCTCTTATATCTAGAATATTTTATATATGAAAAACATTAGAATCTATTTATTCATCTTTCTCTTTCTCTACTTGCTTGTTAATAGTTTCCTATTCTTTTTCTTCTCCAGTGATTTTATTCTTAGGTTGAACTATTATCTTATGTTTTGATATCTCTTGAGATGAGATATCTTTAGTAGTCACCTACTCTAGCTCTTTTTGAGTAGGAATAAAAGTAATGCTGGGTTGATCCTTAAAATGAGGTGTAGTTGGAGTAGTAGGTGGAGAATATGGGGGAAGAGGAGGAAGAACATCAATTCCTTTCTAAATAGATTTATTAGGAGGTTTAATACTAGAAGACATTAGAAGTGGCATGAGTGTGGATGGATATATATTTTCACTATTGGATTAATGTTATCCACTAGTAATGAAGATGAAGATGTGGTAGGTGTGATATAAATAGGAGTGATAGGAGGAGGAGTGTTTGTGGAAGAAACTAGAGGAAATGCGAAGGTAACTAGCTAAATTGTCACCTTTTCTTTTAACAAAGAATATGTTTCATAAACATTATTCTTTAATTTTAACTTCTTAGTTGGTCCTTGACTACCTTATCCTTGAATCATTTTCTTTTTATGACTTACTTGGCCAATTTATTTTATTATTAACTCTTTCATGTAGTAGAACTTACTAAGAAGCCATGTTGAAGTCATAACAAGAACCACTGAAGTCCTCTCACTAACAGTCTTTACTTGATTCTTCTTGTAATAAATTTTAGGAAGTGGATCATGATATCCTCCTATTACATGATAAGAATCCATAATTAATTGTCCATAATCTTTCATGTCTTCAAGAATTGTAGTCTAATCAAATGAGTGAATTTGTTGAATAGTCATCTTGTTTTTATCTCTTCTTCTTACTTCAAATTCATCTCTATAATCAATCTAAAAGTATGTTAGGGTAGGGATATGCATGTATTCAAGATAAATAATGATTTATGATATGAATCTATCATCAAAATTTACTCTAGTCTCAAAATATGATTGATTATAGTTATGATACATCTCGGTTTGTATATTTTTGGCCTTATAAATGTTTGTACAATGATATTGACCAATAACAATAGGAAGGAAAACTAAATAATGGTGTAATTTTGACTGAATATCATGTAATTATACCAATTGTCTACATAATTCCATTATAATCCATTTATCACTAGGGTACCTTGGCAATTTTATTGGTGCCCTTATAAAACCACCAACTCTATTATATGTGAAATTCAAGAATTGAATAAAAATACATCTAAATTGGTAAACTACCTTCCAAGATGCATAAAATACTCTGTTGGCCTTCAAAGCAACATTAACTTTACAAATGACTTCATAGAATAATGCATCATTTACCATTTTATAGTTCTCAAAGTATTTAGATAAAGTTGATTGAGGGTAGTATTCATAGATGAGATTTATTACCATCATCCCTTTTATAGTTAGCCTAGAAAAGACTCCATTAGATGTTTTAGCATATACTAAATATGAAGTCATTTTGAAATCAAGAGTTTGAAATACATTATTCAACTGATGATCAATGTTGTCACCTATCATTATTGTCCATTAAATTTTATTAGAACTCTTATTGACATATATAGCCCTTATTTAGTCATACATCTAGGTGAAAAAATTCTTTGCATTTTTATCTTCATTGATTTTATTTAATAGCTATGTGATGTCATCAACTTCTTGGATGAAGTTGGACCTCACTATTTTCCTTATAAACCTTGAGGTTTGTTTTGTTTTCTTTAGATATGTATTATTCATTATCTTGATGCATTCTACCATTTTGATCTTCCAGAGATATTTAACTTTCTTCATTGATAAGTCTAACACTTTAGGTTTTATTGGGATATTCAAATAATAGTCAAAATACTAAACATCTAATCTAACCACAACATTTATTATAGTATATTCTACTATTTATAGTGAGATAATCATAATACTTAGCACATTCTAGAATAAATTTAGGTAGTTTTGTAGAGCTTGGGAAAGATACAACATATAGGATTCCATTGTTTGTCATTACTAGCATGATTTGTGTTTTAATAGTGGATTTAGATCTTTTAAACAACATATTTATGGAAACATGTCCCATGTTAGTGTCATTTATTTATAACACTTTGGATGCAATACAAGACTCAATGGGATATCCCTTGTATTCATACTTCATCCATGGTTCTTCTACTTTCCTAACTCTCTTTTCTTTAATCTTCCTTTCCTACTTGGACCTAGAACTTCTTCAAGTGAAAACTTAGGAACTTATTCAATTAGAGTTTCTTCTTCTTTTACTCTTGACATTTTCTATGAATAACACTTTAAAAACGTGGTAAATGCTCTTAAAAAAGTAGTAATTAATCATGTTGATTTAAGAAAATGTTGAAGAACTAAGTTAAGTTATTGTATTATATAAAAATCTTAGGAAAGTTTTAGGTATTAGGAACTTTAATTAATAGTAAACCATGAAAACTCTAGGAAAATCATTATAAGTAATAGAGTGTTGTAATATCGATAAGGTTTGGGTATTTCTCAAGTCTTCTGGGATGAAGACTCCAAGTGATAGGCATTTACAATTCCATGTTTCTTTGGGCAAGTTACTAGAGTTATAAAATCTGATGAAGCAAAAGTAATAGATAATCAAAACTCTAGGTAAGAAATTAGTAATTAAAAATCCAAGTAATGCCTCTTGGGAACATTAGGTAACATGGGACTAGTTGTTTAGGTTTGGGATTTTGAATAAGTACCAAGTCATGAAAAATTTAGGTAGATAATTTAGGTCAATTGCTAGGTATTTATAAAAATATTACTTATTTTGGTATTTTATTTTATATTTTCAAATTAAAAGTATTTTCTAATAATTTATAAGGATTTAACAACACCATGTAGGAAAAAATGATTTACAATTGCAAGCAAAACAAGAAATGATAGAAAAAAATTCAAAATAATTCATGAAATTTTACCAGAGAAAAATGAGATATAAAAATAGAATGGGATCATGAAACCAAAGGGGAAACATACTAAATACCTTGACTACAAATGGGTTGTGAATATTTTGTGCCAAATTTTCTCTAAAAGCTCAAACAATGTCGCTCAAAATCCACAAGGGTAATAATTAGGTTAGAAAATTCAAAATTGAGGTGTAAAATGAGGTAGATTTTTTTAATATTTATATTAAATTGTGAATTAATGATAATTAGGTGACATGTGTGAGGATATCCATATAAGTATTTTTTTGACTATCAACTTTTATGAATTACTTTGCTTAATTTGGTCTACGAAGTCAAGTAACTCTGTAACCCTGCTTTGATCTAAGATTATGAAGACTTCAGGCTTATGAACCTTTATTGATTTTACTTATGATTTTAAACAAGTGAATAAATGTATATTTAGAATCCCAAATTTTTCTAATTAGTGTTTTTCAAGTTTACAAATTTACTTTACTCAATTTTTATGATTTTGAGAAGTAAAGTCATCTCACAATTCTGATTTGATTTGGATAGTCTAACTAGGGTTTACGAAGGTGACTTAGTTCAGTTTTTTTAAATAATTAAATTAATCTAGAGTACCTAATTTGGCCTATAAATGAGCCTTAAAACTTAGTTTTTTTAATTTCTTAGAAATATGGGCATATGGGTTTTATGTTGATGATTTAGGCAGACATTTTCTAACCTTCTAGAGTAATTTAAAGTAATTTTGGAAATGAAATAAATTATAATGGAAAATACTAAATTTTAAGTCTTTTTTAGGGGACTAAATTTTGAAAAGGATAAGTAACTCTCATAAGATAAAAGACAAAAACTTTAATAGGGGTAACCCAAAATTTCCAAGTGTGAAATTTTAGGGACACCAACTAGTTCTGATTGGGCACATATTTATTTCTATCACAAAGAATGGAACAAGGGTGAGATCCCAAAATATCTAATTTCAAGCCTTGTTTATTGGGTATAGAGTCATGTAAAACTCAATCATGAAAAACATTAAAAAAAACTATAAAAAATAAAAATAACTATATAAAATAAAAATTAAGGTTTTATTTATATACATACAAGTGTTACCCTACTATTTAGTTATTATAAAGTTCAAGTGCTACCTATTGTAAGGTAATGGTAGTTCAATTCCATCCTAGTAGGCTAGGATGAAGTTATCTTTTCTAAAAAAATTAGTTATTATTAAATGTCCTTTCCATAGTGAATCTAATTTGTCATGCATACCTTTTGGTTCATTTTGATTATCCCATAGAAGGACCAATTCACCAAATTCAAACTTTCTTTCTTGAGCCTTTTTTTCAAAAAAATTCTTTATTTTCATATGATGATCAGTTAAATTTTTGGAAAATTGAGTAAAAAATTCTTGTAGTTTAGATAAAAACATAATCCTCTTATCAAGTGAATCTTAATAAGTTGCATCTTCAATAGCCTTAGATAAATAGACAACTCTATGGTGATGTGTTTTTCAACATCTATTCCATAAAACAACTAAAATGGTGACATGCCAATGACTTCTTTGGAGTGATTTTATCATCCCATAATGCATCAAATAGACTCTTGTGCCAAGTATATGGATTATCATCCACTAACTTGGGAATGATATTAATCAAGTTTTTATTAATTGATTTAGATTAGCCATTCCCCTGAAGATAGTAATTTCAAGAGTAAACTAAATCTATTATATATGAATAACAAAAATAAATTAGTCTAGTTGGAAAAAAGTTTGCTGCACTATCTATTACTATTTTGTGAGGAACACCAAACCTTACTATAATGTTTTCCTTGATATAATCACATAAAACTTTAGAAGTGGCTTATTTTATTGGAATGGATTCTACCCACTTGTTGAATTAATCAATAGTGGTTAAGACATAACAATGGTCGATGCTGGAAGAGAAATTTAACATGCCAATAAAATCTATGACCCACTAGTAGAATGGTTTATTGATTATGACTAGCTTTAAGGGAAGTTTTGGCAACTTTAGATATTCCAAAAGATGTTGACATGATTGACATTTAGAAACCTAATCCAAAATATCCTAGAAAAGAGTAGGCCAATAGTATCTTGCTCATAGGAATTTATGTGTTGTAACTCATGATGAAAAGTGACCTCCACATGCTTTATTATGGAAATATTATAGTAGTTTATTTTAATGTTATTGTCCACATAATGGAGGAAGACACCATAAATTCCTCTTTTATAAAAACCATTGTCATAAAGTACAAAATCCTTTAACTTCATCTTGACTGTACATTTTTACTTATGTGTAAGATGAGATGCACATTATCCACAAGTTAGGAAGAAAACAATCTTACTGTACCATTCATCAACAAGATAAAAAAAAATAACCATGAGTAAATTTTCATCTAATTTATCTTGAAGTAAAGATACCATTGTATCTATATTATCTAGTTTACTTTCTATCATTAATTGGCACAAGCATCTTCCTCTCACTAGCTTTATTGGTTTAATATCAAGATCAATCTCTTAAACCTTAGCTATTAGGTACCTTTTAGTAATCCCAAATTTTATTATGTTAAAATAGATTTAAATATTGTGTCAGGTACATATACTTTAGTATGTGAATATAAGATATAGTACCTAAAGGATTTACATACTTTGACTATAACAAAGGCATGCTTTTCCATCTAACAATACTTTAGTTAATAAATTTTCAATGGTTCGCTCATGAAATCTATGGGAGATTCAATATCTTCATCATGTTTTTCTATAAGTATGGCTAACATGGCATGTTCTAAAGAATAATAATAGATAATGAATTCTTTACTAAAATTTGGAGAAACCAACACTAGAGCTTAACCTATGGCTACTTTAATCTTTTTGAATATCATCCCACCTTCAACATTCCATTTGAATTATTACTTCTTCCTCATCATGTCATAAATGTGGTGAGTTAACTTAGCAAGGTTAGGAATGAACCTTTTGAGGAAGTTAACGTTATGAAATGATAGGAATCTAGAACAATAAATAGCTCTGATTCCACTGTCAGGATTAGGAGCACAATTGATTACCTTGTATAAGCAACTAAACACAGAATTTAACCAAAAGTAACAAGTAACAAGAAATTAGAAACAACACAAAATTTGAGAGACAATACAATCTTGCATTCAACTCATCTAGAAAGAAAATACAATCAAGAAGATGCCACACTCTTCTCACACCTATTAGGCTTCCCACACCTCTAGGGCTCCCATTAATTCTTGATCAAGAGTTCTCTCTCTCAATTACGATCACAACAATCAACTCGAACACAGAGTTGTTGTTCACCTCCACCAGTTAGTATCACTACTGCTAGTACACAAGTACTCAAAGTACTTCAATTAGATCTCCCATGAACTTGTAACAACCTACAAATCAAATGATCTTACTTACCATGTATATCTTCTACCTAATCTTGCACAACCAACAGATCAACATGATCTTACAATCAAAAGGATCTCTTCCTTGTCCTTAATTACAATACATGCCCATGGGTCTCTTAAATAGATCCCATACAAACAATAATTAGACTTCTAATTACAATAATTAGAACTGCAGCTCCAAGACTAAAATTAGTCTTTCACATGCAAACAAACACTCCATCCAAAAATAGACCAATTCAGGAGTCACATGCAAATGCATGCACACACAGGCTGTCGATGTCGTTGCCTGTCTGACTGATGTCGACTGACCCATAACCAATGTCAGTTATTGTGACCACTAAAGATGACCAACATCAATTGCATTGCTAACATCAATTTCTCTATAACTTAGTAACCGCCTCCATGTTTGCATCCTAGTGAAGCTTTTAGCTCCACAACCTAACAATCTCCCACTTGGAGATAAATAGCTACACCTATACCTGTACCTGTACATCATCTAATTTTTTTCCTGGCTTGTATCCCTCTTCAAGTTTAATCTTAAAGACCAACCACCACACATCCTGTGGTGCTACGCCTGCCATCCAAGTCCCCTGCCACATTTGATTCTACATACCCACGTAGAGAAGTGCCTGACCCTGCATAGCATGTTAACCTATTGTTGGTCCCTCTCAGATACTTGAGAATCCACTGAACTACTTTCTAGTGCTTCTTTTCTATGTTGACCCCAAATTCACTGAGAACACCCATTGCTTGGGCAAACTCAGGTCTAGTACATACCATGCACTTAACCTCATTATGTGAATTGGGACACTGTTCTATGAACTATCCATCCATATTTGTGCAAACTCATTTTGCATCTCACATATTGAACCTCACCATTACCTTATTCACATAATCATCTAGAGACAAAATCAACCTGTGACCTTCTATGTCTCTAGACATTCTCATGCCAAAGAATCTTGTTGCTCCTAGATTCCTCATGACACACCTCTAAACTAACTTTACCTTTAGCTCAGCAACTCTCTGCATGTGTGACCCTACAATAAGCATACACACCACATACAATAACAAGATAATGTAGCTAATATTATCCAACTTGGTAAAGTAAACACAATGGTTAGACCTCCATTGCCATGCAACTTTCTCAAGACCATATACCCTGGCTTTTCATCTCACGTGTCCATTCTCTCTCTTCTTTGACCAAAGAATCCATTCATCTCTTAGTGCTTTTATCCTAGGTGGTGACTCTACCAAATCTCCCATTTGGTTATCTTCTAAAGAATTCATGCCATGCTCCCACTGTTTCCTAAATCCTACCTGCTCTACAATGAGCAACAAGTATAAAGAAGGGGAATAATGAATTTGAGGCTTACTTACACTTTTAGTCCTCCACATGGGCATTTGAGACTCCTTAATAGCTTATTGTCCACCCAAAATCTATTCCAGTGATCGATGTCGATCACCACCTAGTCTGCATCCAATTGACATCAGTTCCATGTGACTGACCTTACTGCCAACACCAGTTCCCTGATTGATGTTAGTGTCCACCTATTCATTGATGCCGATTCCTTGACCGACATCAGTCACCACCTGCCTGACACCACTAACTCTAATCTGCACATGACTGATGTTGGTACCTACCTATTCAACATCGGTTCCACTCGATCAATGTTGGTAAGTGTGTTTGCCTATGAGTGATGACTTTTTACTCGTGAGCTTACCTTGGATCAAAACCCTATCCAAATTGCCTTGCTCAGAATTATTTAGCCCTTGTGACTGATCTCTGTCTTTCATCTCCTCCTTGAACACCAAGGCTTTCATGTTCTTGTCAAAAACATCAAATTTCCTCTTTCTGTAATAGACTCAATCCTTTCTTGTAACATGAGGTTCAATAAACCTCACTTTCTTTTGTTGCTTACAAAAATCTTGATCTATGCTTCTCAGATCTAAACTTTTACCCTTTGACTCAAGAACATGCATCCCCTTCTTATTCATGTGACCAAGCCTACGAAGCCACATCTTTGAATCTACAGCTGAAGTAGATAAACTAGAAGGAGAATCAGTAATACAAGTAGATAGATAAAGAGTACCTACTTTCTTACCTCTTGCTAAAATAAGTGCACCCTTGGAAACTTTCCAAGAGTCTGTTGTGAGAGTTATTATGCATCCCTCATCACCCAACTTTCCAATAGAAATCAAGTTTTACTTCAGGACTAGGACATGCATGACCTCCTTCAACACCCATGTGTTGCTCATCTACAATTTCAGCTACACTTTCCCTTTTCCAACCATTTGACAAGGCTTACCATCCCCTAAATAAATCTCTCAAAAGTCCCCTTGGACATAATCATGAAAAGATGCTCTATTTGGGGTTGCATGGAAAGAGGCACTAGAATCTAAAACCCAAGATTCCACTTTATCCAAGGAACATATAAGAGCATCCTATGAAACAACATCTCCTTCTTCATTTCCTTCATGCTAATCTTCAACTAACCTGCAGTCTTTCTTTCTGTGCCCTGCCTTTCCACAATTCCAATAGATAACTCTGCCATAGCTAGATTTGGATCTCTTGCCTATCTTTGACCTTGATCTCCCTTGCTCAATCTTCTCTCTTTACCTTCCCCTACTTTCAACACTTAAATCATTCCCTGATGATTCCCCTATGCTTTTCCTGTGAATTTCTTCTTTCAACATTACACTAACAACATCATCCACTTTTAAGATATTTGAAGCAGATGCAATATTACTAACTGCCATTACCAAACTATCCCAACTTTCAGGTAATAAACATAAGATTAAGAGAGCCTTAATTTCATCATCAAAAACAATATTGACTGAAACTAATTGGTTTACCAAACCATGGAAATCACTAAGATGACTGTGTACAAATCCACCTTCCAACATTTGCAAATTAAATAATTGCTTCATAAGAAATACCTTATTCAAAGCTGAGGGTTTTTCATATAAATTTGCCAAAGATCCCATTAACTCTACCATTGTCTTAGCCTGTAATAATTTGGAAATCACAGATGATGCCAGGCTAAACCTTATAGATCCCAGAGCCTTTCGGTCAAAAACATTACATTCTTCATATTTCATATCTGTGGGCTTGCTTGCAACCCCACCCAACAGTAAGTAGAGATCTTTTTGATACAGATAATCCTCTATTTGGATCCTCCATAATTGATAATTCTTGCTGTTAAACTTCTCCATTCTTAGCTTACTTTGTTCTACCATTGCTATACTCCCACTTGAACAGAAACCCCTGTGAGTGACCTGTAATCAACAAACACTTAACGCACTCTAAAACCAAGGTGTTAGTAAACCTACTCTGAACCAGGCTCTGTGAACCTATAAACCTAGCTCTGATACCACTTTGACAGGAATCTAAAACAACAAATAGCTCTGATTCCACTGTTAGGATTAGGAGCACAATTGATTACCTTGTATAAGCAACTAAACATGGAATTTAACCAAAAGTAACAAGTAAGAAGAAATCAGAAACAACACAGAATTTGAGAGACAATACAATCTTGTATTCAACTCATCCAGAAAGAAAATACAATCAAGAAGATGCCACACTCTTCTCACACCTAAGAGTCTTCCCACACCTCTAGGGCTCCCAGTAATTCTAAATCAAGAGTTCTCTCTCTTAATTATGGTCACAATAATCAACTCAAACACAGAGTTGTTTAGCTCCACTAATCAGTATCACTACTGCTAGTACACAAGTACTCAAAGTACTTCAAGTAGATCTCCCATGAACTTGCAACAACCTATAAATCAAATGATCTTACTTACCATGTAGATCTTCTACCTGATCTTACATAACTTATAGATCAACCTGATCTTACAATTAGAAGGATCTCTTTCTTGTCCTTAATTACAATACATGCCCATGGTTCTCTTAAATAGATCCCATACAAACAATAATTAGACTTCTAATTACAATAATTAGAACCACAGCTCTAAGACTGAAATTAGTCTTTCACATGCAAACAAACACTCTGTCCAAAAATAGACCAATTTGGGAGTCGCATACAAATGCATGCACACACAGGTTGTCGATGTCGATGCCTATCTGACCGATGTCGGCCGACCCATAACATACATCGATTATTGTGACCACTAATGATGACTGACATTGGTTGCATTGTAGACGTCAGTTTCTCTATAACTTAATAACCTCCTCCATATTTGCATCCTGGTAAAGCTTTTAGCTCCATAACCTAACATATCAAAGAATGAATGTACCCTCTTCTTAGATGTAGGCATAGATATAATTTTTAATTTCTTTCACCCTTTCTAGATCAATTTTCATTTCTTCCTTTTAGATGATGTGACGAACAAGTTTCCCTTCAGTCATGACAAATATTGATTTCTTAGGATTCAAAGAGATCCCATGTTTCCTACATTGGATGAGGACCTCTTCTAAATTAAAAAAAATGATTGCCTCCTTTCTTGGATAAGACTATCAATTTATCAAGATATATAACTATACTCTTATTTTTTAGATGTGTAAATTCTATATCCATCAATCATTGAAAATTTAATCCAACATTAACAAGCCCAAAGGGCATTTTTTGATAGGTAATATCCTCCATTGTGTTATTAAATCCATATTGTATTGATCTTATTCCTCCACTTTTATTTGATTATATCCTAAAAATGTATCTTGCATGGACAAAAATTACGAGCCTATAACTACTTTCAAGGTATGATCCATAATAGACAATGAATAGTTATCTTTCAAATAATCTTGATTGATATTATGAAAATCAACACATAAACATATTTATCCATTCTTCTTTTATATTGGGACAATGATAGATAACCATGTTGAATGATGAACAAGATAAATGATCTTAGCATTAAGTAACTTCTATATTTCATCAAAGATAATACTTGTGATTGTTGGTTTATGATGGTGAAGCTTTTGACTAAATTTTTTTACTTCTGGCTAAAGTGGAATGTAATGTTGTACCACTTTTGGCTAAAAGGTTTTTACATTTTTGTAAGACCAATAAAACACATCAATATATTTCCTGAGAAGCTTAATTAATGCTTTTTTTCATCTCAGGAACAATATTTTCCAATGTTGAACATCTTGGGCTCTTCTTCAATATAAAATTAACTTGGTGTATTTATGGAGAAGAACTCTCACCATACTCTTTCTTTTTCTTTAGAAACTGATCATGCTTGTCAAAAATTTATTCTAAAGAAACTAAAACTTTAGGGATTTTATTTCCCTTAAATTGAATAACATCTTCATTATCATCATGCTTAGGATTAATATTACTTGTTTTTGTCTAGTGTGGAATTGAACTGCTTCCTTCAAAATACAATTCTTCAAAATTATCTTATTGCTCAAGGAAATCATCTATCTATTTTTCATCATTAAATACATACCATTTATTAACATTATTTGGAACCCTTGGATTCAAAACCATCTCTACTCTATACTCACCTTCTTAAAAAAGTGTAGGCTACTAATTTGGCATGAGAAGAGCTATAGTAGCCATAAGAGAATCAGCTCTAGAGTTCTAATCATGGGGAATTAAATTGATTGAAAAGGTTACAAAATCAAGTGTTGCACTCAAAACTTGATCACGGTAGTGCCTTAGGCTTATCCTTCTTTAGTTGGTATTGGTCACAAATTTATCTAATAATAAACTCATGATTTCATTATGCTTTTAAATATCTCATTCCTTTTTCTTTTGCTTATTCTAGTCCTCAAAAAAGTTCTTTATATTATGTTTTTTTTAGTGTTTTCAAACATTAATTTTTAAAAATAAGGATATACCTTATGATCAGGTGATATCAGTACAACCCCAGCACCCAGACCAAGGGAATTGTAGCTACCATCAAATTCTAGCATCTAAATTTTCTCTTCTTCTTTTTATGTCTCTATTTTTTGCATGTCCTTTTCTAATTCAAAGTAATAGAATCCATGATATAATTATTCAAAAATAATCTTGTATCTTGGATCATCTAACTTATAAGGTATATACTTGGATTTCTTCTTAGGTTTAAGTTTTTGATTTACTCCTTTGATTAGAATATGAGCACAAGACCAATCCATCTTAACTTCTCACCCTAGTTCTTTGAAAAAATTTTTTACTTAATATAATTTTGTAGGAAACCTAAATATCTACTACCATAATTATCATTTTAAGCATCTTATATGGAAAATATGTTAGAATAGCTTGAGCATCTTTGATTTGTCCAATCAATGGAACTTGTCTTTCCATTGAGTAACATCTCCTTACTGACTTAGTTAGAATGAGGCAAAGGGATTCAACTACTTTAGTTAGCATGACATTATCATAAGCTCTATAATTAAGGATACAATTACTCAATTTAAACCCATTGATTAAGAGAAATACATAGAATGGCTCTATTCTTTTAGATATAGAAATAGATGTGGGAGAGGTAGTTTTAACATTTTTCTGGAAAGAGACATAGTTGGGAGTAAGCAAGATACCTTTTGAATCATTAGTTGTATTGTTAGATCATTTAATTTTAACATACTTAACTAGTCTATTTAGTTGATCTAGATAGGACCTCAAGTATTCATCTTTTGACATTTGAATCTTAGTTTTCTTGACATGGTCAATAATGTCAAAATAAGGGATGAATATAGACAAAGTAGGATTAGCTTCAAAAGGATTAGTGACTAGTTAATGAGGTTAAGAAGAAGATGTTGAATATTTATCTTTTAGAGCAAGAGAAGAGGGTAAAGGATTACCTCTTTTGAGTATACTAACATCTGACTTGGAGTCTTCTTTCTCTTTCCCTTGTTCCTTGGGAGATTTCTCACTAACTTACTAAATTTATAATCTTATAAATACTATAAAAGAGTGACTATGATCATCTTCAATAATTTATTCATACTCAATTTTTAACTGATATTCAAGGTAACCTATATTAGAGTCGAGAAAATGATCTATAAAATCATCCTTGTCAGCAAATATTTGATCAAAATCATCTATCGTATGATCTTATTCATTCATTTCAAAGTGGTTTTTTTTAGCATTCTCAATTGTCAATCTTTGTGATGATCCAACAATATGATTCTAATTATGATTATTAAAATTATGTGTAGGTTCATTCCTAATAGAAATAAAATGAGCACCTTGAGAAATTTTCCTTTTTACTTGTAGCAAGTAATTATCCAATTTCTATAATAAGGGATCAATAGTGGTTTATAATGTAGTCAAAGTAGAAACATAAACCTTGGAAGTTATTTTATTAATCTTTCTATCCATAATAAGGTCATCTTTAACCTCTATATTAATGTTTTGAGTTGTTACTAAGTTATCAAGATGTGCTCTATGTAGTTGATAGCTAACCTCTGGTAAGTGAGCATTGATGAAAATCACTTCTAATTACCAATAATGGGTTGAGCAACTTGAGGTATTTTATAAAGTAGTCTGTTACATTTATTAATGAAATATTACATGTGTTCATGTGGTTCTTTTCTAAATTGAGTCAGTTGGGTGAGCAATATGTGTGAGTCTTTAGCATCTTTAAACCTTTTATTAAATTGCTCATACATAGTGGCCTAATTAGTTATAGTGTTAGGAGCCAAATGGTAGAGCCATTTTATAGATAAATAATGTAAGGTTTCAATAAAGAGTTTGACTAACACATCTTCATGATCAATGCCAATCACTCCATAGGGTATAAATAAAGTAGATAAGTGCTCATATTGAATTTATTTTCCATCCCCTGTGAACTTAGGAAAGTTCTTATTGGACCCCTTAGGCAAGTCATGTAGAGGTGGAATTAAATTCAATGGGCCAATCACTACCCTCCAAGGAATAGGAATTTATTGTGCCATTCTTTCAATAATAAGGAATTAAGGATTAATAAGTTGGATTATTCATGAAGAATTATGTTGTAACTAATTGAAAATATTTTGTATTCGTTTGATAGGTGAAAGACTTGCACTTATTTTTGTAATTTGGGGAAGAAAAATAAAATTAAACCTTTCTTGTACTTGAAACAAGTCATATGTCTAGCGTTGATCTCTTCTTGCCTTGGTGAAAGGTTGATTTGCCATATTGAGATGCATATGCTTCTCTAAGGATTTATTAAAGTTACTTTAGGTTTATAAATAAAGACTTGGTAAGTGATTATTTGACATACAATAACTTAAAATAAGCAGAGCATTTCATTTAGACAAGTAAATTTATCTTCATAAAACATGTCTTTTTATTCACAAGTGTGACTTTATTTTGCATGCATATTTTACATGGTAGTGTGAAAAACTTGTAATTTTAGAGAACTAACCACTAGTTTATGTCTATCTTACCCTTACATGGTTAATTTAATCTAGTTCTAGTTAAGGATGTGTTCTCCAATGGAGTCACCAAAAATTATTGGCAAGATATTTTGTAGGCTGACAAAGATACCTAGGTAGTTTAGGGATTGAATCCCCTTCATTTAATGGTGAAGATCCCATATGCTTATGTTTATCTACTCTAACTATGCCCACTTTTAGTTTTTTACAACTTATACAAATTATGCACAAGATATACACAAGTTATCTTATTTTTAGGTATTACTTTAATCATGAAGTTCATGACCCATAATAGAATGATTTTATAGCAAGTAGTTGATTCAAAGATTATGCAATTAATTTTTAAAAAATTGGAGAATAAAGAAAACTAGAGTCTATAAAAAAAATTGTACTTCATAATAATTAGTTTTTAAAGAGTGTATTATATCCATATAAATAAATAAGCATACATGATATGATAATTCTTTCAATAAATGATTAAGAAAAATTTGAATTCATATTCAAATTTAATGATAACATAATTTTTACCATTTTAATCCTCACATAATTCATGAAAAAATCTCGTTAGACATAAAGTTCCTCAAAAACTAATTTCATTCTTATTCACTTAGAATAAATTTTATATAAAAATATAGAGAAATCTAAACACAAAGTTTTAGTTTGCTTAATCTTTTTTGTATAAAAGTTACAATTTCTTTCCAAAATTACCATCCCTTTGTACATAAGTATTCTCCCATATTTATACCACTTTTAGATATCAAATACAATTAGAAAAAAAATCCTTGAATTTCCCATGTGCTACCTTAAATCTCGAAATCCATTGGGAGACATCTTCCTTGAATTTCTCATAGATGGCATGAAATGACTAATGACATGTAACTCTTCTATGTTTTACTATTTGGATCAAATATAACTTCTTTACATGTTGTGCTCAGCTTGTTTAAGTAATTTACTTTTACAAAATGACTTCAAATAATGGCATCTAGCCATGTTACTTGAGTCTTAAATTTTACAAAGCAACTTACTTTACAAGTAATTTATCTAAGTGACATTACTTATAAAGTAACTAATTAAAACAAATTTACTTCAAATTTATTTCTAAAAAAACTACTTGAAAAAAATAGAAGTTGAGAAAATAAATAATAGTAATCACTCTAATTCATGAACTTATTTTATGTACTTTTCATTATAGCTGATGTGTTGTGATAACATTAACTAAATAGATGCATCATCTAAATTGGAAAATGATTGCCTTTCTATTTCAAATCTTAGTAGCTCATTTTATATCTTCTTATAATAACATTTCAGCTTCTCAATCTTGGTTCTAGCCTTTTGAATTGTTGATAACTTTTCATTGAATTCTTTATTGATTTCACTGTGAATGGAGTTGTGGCATCTTTAATTATTTGCTTGAATTATTGATGTAATTGTTCATGTGTCCTTAGAATTTATTCTAACCAAACATTCATGAGATACAATATATAATCCTCTAGATCTATTTTCACATAGCCAGTATTTCTTCCAAAGTCTTCATTTCTTCAAGTATTGCTCCGAAAATGTGCATGCAAAAAGATATGATGTGCTCTTCTTAATTTTATTTCATCATCAATCCCTCTTTAACAATATTTTCTTCAATAAAAATATTTTCACTTAAATCATTTATTTATCTAAGTTTGTCCTATTATAATTCATAGATTCCACTTTCATTTTCAATCTCCATCATTATTTTTAGTTGTGCCAATTTGTTCTTGATATCAACTAGATTCTCTAGAACCTCAAAAAACCATTTTTATGTAGTTTATATCATTTTATCTATCTATTCATCAATTGATTAGGCCTTATCATTAGTTTCTTCTACCAAATTTATTATTTGATGATCAATTATATCTCCTTAAAGTAAAGATTGTTAGGGAGCATATCCTATCCCTTTGGTAAGTATTTCACACAAATTATAAATTTGTTCTATTAGTTTGGTTTTTTAGCCTTTTATTCACCAAGATTCCAAAACTGGGTATTGATAAGAGTTTGTATGTTCTGATTTAGAACCTCTATAGTGACTTCCCCTAGGGATACCTTTATAATCATAGAGTCTTCTTCAGTGATTTCACTCTTTTGCTTACCCTCTGAAGGAATTGATATTTTTGTGAATTTTTTACTTGAAGGCTCAATTATCAGTTTTAAAGTCACTCTAGAATTCTTGTGCTTTTTAACATTATGATCAAGACTTTTATTAAATTGTAAGTCTATCTCATCTAAATTTATTTCTTCTTTTGATTCATGAGCTATTTGTAATGCCAATCATAAGGAGAAATCTGTACTAGTGGGAGTAGTTAAATGTATAACCATTTATTGATAATTATCTCCCACCTCTAACTCTTAAGCAAGAAATTATCTTATATCTAGAATATATTCTATATGAACAACATTGGAATATATTTTTTCATCTTTCTCTTTCTCTACCTACTTTTCAATAGTTTCATATCCTTTTTATTCTCTAGTGATTTTATTCTCAGGTTCAACTGTTATCTTCTACACTGATATCTCCTAAGATGAGATCACCACTCTAGTAGTCACTAGATATAGTTATTTTTGGGTAGGAATAGAAGGAATGGTGGGTTGATCCTTAGAAGAAGGTGGTAGTGGAGCAGTAGGTGGAGAATATGGGGGAAGAGGAGGAAGAACATTACTCCCTTTTTAAATAGATTTCTCAAGAGGTGTGATGTTAGGAGACTTTGGAGGTGGCCTGAGTGTGGATGGATATACATCTTTCCCTACTAGATGTATGTTCTCCACTAGTAATGAAGATGAAGATTTAGTAGGTGCGGTATAAATAGGAGTGATTGTAGGTGTAATGTCTGTGGAAGAAAATAGAGGAGATGCATAGGTAACTGACTGAATTGGTACCTTTTATTTTACTAGATAATATGTTTCATCAGTGTTCTTATTGAATTTAAACTTCTTGGCTGGTACTTGAATACATTCTACTTGTATCATTTTAATTTTATGACTTACTTGGCCAATTTCTATCATTGTCAACTCTTTCATGCAATAACAAGAACCACTGAAGTCCTCTCAGCAATAGTCTTTCCCTAATTTTTCATGTAATAATTTTTTGGGAGTGAAGGATGATTTCCTCCAATTTCATGATAAGAATCTAAAATTACTTATCCATCATCTTCCATGTCTTCAATAATTATATCCAAATAAAATGAGTGAATTTTTTGAACAATCATCCTACTATTATTTATTTTTCTTAATTAAAATTCATCTCTACAATAAATATATAAGTCTTATAGGGTAGGGATATGCATATATTCAAGAGAAACTATGCTTTGTGTTATGCCTCTACAATCAAAATTTACTCAACTCAAAATGTGATTGATTATAATTATGATACATCTTTTTTTTTAAATTTTTGGCCTTATAAATGTTTTCACAATGATATTGACAAATAAAAAGAGGAAAACCAATGAAGGAATGGTGTACTTTTGACTGAATATCATGTAATTCCACCAGCTATCTACATAATTCTATTAGAATCCATTTATCACTAGGGTACCATAGTAATTTTACTAGTGCCCCTATGAAACCACCAATTTTGATGTATGCAAAATTTAAGAATTGAATAAAAACACATCCAAAAATGGAAACTTCAACCCAAGATGCATTAAATACTCTCTTGGCATTAAAATCAACATTCAATTTACAAATGATTTCATAAAAGAATGCATCATTTACCATTTTATAGTGCTTGAAGTATTCAAATGATGTTAATTGAGGGTAGTCATCATAGATGGGATTTTTTGCCATCATCCATTTTGTAGTCAGCTTAGAAAAGACTCCATTAAATGTTGCAACATTTACTAAATATGAATTCATTTTAAAATCAAGAGTTTGCAATAAATCACTCAACTAATGATCAATGTTGTCACTTTACATTCTTGACCATTCAATCTTGACAGAACTCCTATTGACATCAATATCCCGTATGTAGGTATACATCTAGGTGGAAAATTTCTTGGCATTTTTCTCTCCATTGATTTTACATTATAACTATGTGATGTCATCAACTTCTTGGACTAAGTTAGACCTCACTATTTGCCTTGGAAATCTTGAGGGTTGTTTTGGTTTCTTTACATAAGTAATATTCATTATCTTAATTCATTATGCTATTTTGCTCTTCTACAGATCTTCAACTTTTTTCATTGATAAGTCTAACACTTTAGGCCTTATTGGGATATTCAAACAATAGTCAAAATATTGAACATCTAATCTAACCACCAAATTACATGTAGTATATTTTAGTATTCTAATGAGAGAATCATAATACTTATCTCATTCTAGAACAAATTTAGGTACTTGTGTAGAGCTTGGGAGAGTTTTAGCTTGTAGGATTCCACTATTTGTCATTGTTAGTATGAGTGGTGTTTTAATTGTGGCTTTATATATTTTGACAAAATTAATTATGGAAACATGATACTTGTTAGTGTCATTTATTTATGACACTTTAGATGCATTGAAAGACTCAATGAAATATCCCTTGTATTGATACTTCATCCCTACTTCTTCTAATTTCTTATATCTCTTTGTTTTAGTCTTTCCTTTCCTACTTGGCCCTATAACTTCTTAATGTACAAACTTGGAAAATTATTTAATTAGAGTTGCTTATTCTTCTACTCCTGACATTTTTTGAGACTAAAACTAGAAAGACTTGGTAAATTCTCTTGAAAAATCAATAATTATTCATGTTTATTTTAGAAAATGTTGAACAACTAAGTTAAGTTATTGTTTTATGTAACAATCCTAGGAAAGATTTAGTTATTACGAACTTCAAGTAGTAGTAAACCTTGAAAACTCTTGGAAAATCATTCTAAGTAATAGGGTGTTTCAATACTAGTAAGGTCTATGTATTTCTCGTGTCTTCAGGATTGAAGACTCCAAGTGAGTGGTAGACATTTACAACTCCAAGTTTCTTTGTGAAAGTTACTAGAGTTGGAAAACATAATGAAGTAGAAGTAATAGATAATTATAACTCCAATTAAGTAATAAATAATTGAAAATCCAAGTAATTAATGCCTCTTGGGAGCTTGGAGTAACATGGGATCAGTTGCTTGGGTTTGGGATTTTGAGTAAGTACCAAGTCATGAAAAATGTAGGTTGATAATATAGGTCAATTGTTATGTATTTAGACAAATATTTTATATTTTAGCATTTTATTTGAGATTTTCATATGCAAAGTATTTATGAATAATTTACAAGGATTTAACAACACCATGCATGCAAAAATGACTTACAATTGTAAGTAAAACAAACAATGATAGAAAAAATTTCAAAATGATGCATGCAATTTTACCAAATAAAGAAGAGATATACAACTAGAATAGGATCATGAAATCAAAGGTTAAATAGACTAAATACCTCAAATATAAATGGGATGTGAAGATTTTGTACCAAAATCACTCTAGAAGTTCAAACAATGTCACTTCAAATCCGTAGGGCAACAATTATGTTAGAAAATTCAAAATCTAGGTGGGAAATGAGGTGGACTTTTTGAATATTTATATTAAACCATGCATTAGTGATAACTAAGTTACATGTATGAGGGTAGCCATGTAATAATTTTGGTGATTATCAATTTTCATGAATTACTTTGCTTAATTTGGTCTACAAAGTCAAGTAACTTCATAACCTCGATTTGGTCTAAGCTTATGAAGACTTTGGGCTTATGAACCTTTATTGATTTTACTTATGATTCTAAGAAAGTGAAATAATGCAACTTCAAAATGCTAGATTTTTCTAATTAGTGTTTTACAGGTTTATGAATCTACTTTACTTAACTTTTATGATTTTGAGAAGTAAAGTCATTTCACAATTATGATTGATCCAAATGGTGTAAATCAATTTTGCGAAACAAACTTACTTCAATTTTGTTAAATAAGTAAAGTAATCTATAGAACCCAATTTAGCCTAAAAATGATCCCAAACACTTATTTTTTTGAATTTTTTAGAAATATGGGTAAATGGGTTTTATTATAATGATTCAAGTAGACATTTTATAACTTTTTGGAGCAATTTAAAGTAATTTTGGTAACAAAAAAAATTATAATGAAAAGTAATAAAGTCTTAGTCTTATTTAGGGGATTGAGTTTTGACAAGGATAACTAACTCTCATAAGACAAAAGATGAAAATTTCAATAGGGGTAACCCAAAATTTCCAAGTGTGAAATTTTGGGCACACCAAAGGAATTCATATTTGGTTTCTTAGGGATCTTGAAACCTTCTTCAAATTAGTAGACATGTAAGTTGAGTTTTAAAATATTGATGTTCCATGTTCTCACTACTTATAGATCATTTGATTATTTATATACATGATTAAATCTTATTATTTCTCCTAGAAAGATCATAAAAATTTGACAAGGCTACTTGCAATATTGTAAAGTCATGAATTCTTGAGAAAATACTAAAAAACTAACTGCAGACATGTATATTCCTTACCATACTTTGAACTTATCTTGGAAATTTTTTAAGATCCCATGATAACATGAGATAAACCTATAAATATGAAATTAAGACCCATAGGTAGTCTTAACTACTTGAAAACCCCAAATATCCCTTGTGATAGTTTTGATTCTACTTGAAAAACCATCTTAGGATCTTGTGGGAGGTTTGAGAATCTTATGCAAACGTGTGGTAGGCCTATCCCCTTATTAAGGCCTTCTAAGATTTGCCACATAACTTGATCTAGATTTACATTCACCATATCCTCCTTGATAACCTTGAAGATCAGGCCAACATGAGAAATATTTATTAAATTTTATTGAAAACTTTCATGTTTTATAATTTCTTAGTCTTATATATCTGTAAAATCTTTCACTACTTCACCTTAAAAACCTATAAGTGGTCTTGTAGGGTGACTAAAAATATTTTTTTATTATTTTTCTAAGATTGATATCTTTATGGAACTTTGTGAGAAATTATTTAAACCTATGTCATCATTCTAGAACCCTAAACCCTATACTAGTAGACCTATAGTTGTCTTCATCATTCCTAAAACTCACCTTGAAAACATGTTTATAGACTTTAGAATTCTTGTTATTAATAATACTTAAACTTCTGCTTTCATGAGAAACATATTTTAATCCTTGGATCTTGGGTACATAGCTAAAATTTTTCATGATTCTAATGTTTGGAAACATGATATGGGGATTTATTCATGCCTTGATGATATTGAAACCTTTAAACCCTAACTAAACCCTATGATACTTGGACATTAAAACTAGTAGACTTATAGGAGTTTGCTTAAGAATGAGACTCTCTTGATGGATTTAACATTATTCTAAATCTTACCAAAAACCTTTAAAAATTCCATTGTAACATTATAATTGATTGCATTTGAAGCTTCTTAGCCTTATCTAGGAAACATTACAATCTTATCATATCTACAACCTTGTCTAGACTACCTACACTTTTCTCTATTTTCTTTATTGAAAGAGGTCATAAAACCTTTCAAGATAGGGTGTATACATAAAATTTTGTTTAGAGGAGCTTTGAAACATGTTTATCTATCTTGAGGAACTATATATATGCATAATAACCACTATCTTCTTATTCAATATCATGAAATTCCTTTTAACAGACCTACAAACCTATCTCTTTCTTGGAAACATTGCTAATTATATATATAACTTTCTCATAAAGGTATTTAGACCATAATACCATGTGGCATACCTACTTAATCTTGAATCATTCTCAACAATCTTGTATCAACATTTACTTATCATGAGAATCATGCATGTTGTACTTATACATCATGAGACTTGTGATCTCAAGTGATTTAGGATTTAATTTGTAGTCCTATAGGTTTTATCACAAGTTTACACACCTTGCCTACCTTTTTAGTTTCTTGATGATGGTTTGAGGATAATGGAAACATTTCCTTTATCCCCTGAAGAAGTCATATAACATTTGAGACTTCAAAACTTGGCTAGGGAGAATTTGATAAACTTTAAAACCTTTCTCCCCATTATTGTAGGCTTACAAGTGAGTGTTTGAAGTCTATAACCTATTGGTAATTTTCCAAAACCATGTATTCAACTTTTGATGATATACCTACACATGTCCATAATAATATTATGAGTCTTGAGACACCTTCAAGACCATGAACCAAGTTGTAGTATTGAAGGATATTTGAGAGGTATTAAAACATTGACACAATGTCATGATAGATTGAAGGCTCTTGATAGTCATAAAGGCTCTCTTGAATCCTTTGGAGGTTTTTCTAGATAGGTTTGTTTGAGATTTATAACATCAAAACTCTTGATCACAATATTAAGCCTATGTACACCTTTCAAATTTTTTGAGACCATAAACACGTGACCTAAATGCATTAATACCTTCTAAGGGATTTAAGGATGTGTTAAAGAGGTGTACATAACCATTTTTATGCTTTTACTTCCTTGAAATGCTTGTAAATTTCACTTCCTTGGTCTAAGGTTTTGGTAGGGTTTTGGACTTTTCTGCACTCTTTTTATTTAAATGACATTCTTTCATCCTTCTTGATAAATCTAAGCATTATTTATGGAAATCTCAAAACCCCCTTAATGCTCCTGAGAACTTGCTTTGAGCCATGTACCTATAAAATGAATCTAGAACATGATTATTTTTGAAAAAAACACTAAAACTTTTATTTATTTAATTTTTAGGATTTTAAGAAGATTTTTAAATATTTAAACCATTTATCAATGACTATTTTTAACATTTTCAATCTTTATCCTACTCTAGATATTTATCATGAACCCTTAGAATTCTTGAAGACCTATAACTTTCTTGGAAAACTTGATCTTTGGTTTATAAAATCTTGGTTTTAATGCCATACACCTTGTGAGAACATTGGGGACTAGATTAAACATTATTATACCTCATGAAACTTATTCCTACCTTATTCAAATTGTATCAAACAATATTTTATGCCTATCAAGACTTTGTAGAATAAAACTCATAGCCTATAGACCTCATTTCCCCTTTCTGAAGGCCTACAACTTTCTTGATGGCCTTTATGACCTCTTGGATCTTAAAAAAATATATTTTATCTATATTTAAATGAATATGAAGTCTTCAAGATTATTGTATAAATAAATATCTACATTACAATCATGTTTGGAGCTCCAAAAATCATGGAAACTGTCTTAAGACTTTAAAATGTTTGGAAAGATCATGTAAGTTGTGACTGTCTCATAAAATTTCATGATAAAAAATTCTTAGATCTTTAAAATATCCTTTACAATCATTTAAACTTCGAAATTTTTCCTACAATTATATTTTTAGAAGTTCCTAAGACATTTGAGAATATCAAATATATGTAATAATTCTCTAGAGCTATATTATCTTCATTATACCATTAGAAAGCCTACAAAAACATTATTACAAGGATTGGAGCAATGAAGACTACCCTGGATAAGAGATTAAAGATGTGTAATATTATTAGATATGGTCTGAAATCACTCTTTCCATGTTGGGAGATGAAAAAGTCTACCAAGAAATAGGAGTGGAGGGAAAACCAAGTCAAATGAATTCTTGACAATATGTATAGACTTGGGGAACTTGTGAATAGGTTGGAAAACCTCCAATTGAATTTTATGAAAATTTTAGACCTTATGAGTGATTTTTAATATTTTTTTATTCTATTTCACATTGAAAGGTAATTGTAAAGGTATCTATAAGGCTAATATGACCTAATGAATTCCTTATTAGGTTTTTTGATAAAAATTTTCATTGAGAGACAACTTTAATGTTTTTAATCATAAAACAAGAATTGAAACATGTTAACAAGACTTCATACAATGATTTTGATAGACATTTACATTAAAAACCACTCAAATAGGGCTATTATAAGACTAATGCCAACTTGTGATCTCAAAAATGATTGTTAGACCTCATCTAATGAAGCAAAATGTTGAAGGAACCTCAATGAATCTAAACATACATGACCTTAGGAAATAATATCCATCATGAAGGTGATTATAAGACCATACTCAATTGATTATATAAATCAAATCGATTTGTCCAAAGCATATCATGTGTCAAGATACCAAGGTGACTTGAATAATCAGTAGTTCCTTCTACCATACTAGTATCATTCCTACCTCAAATGGAAAATGGACTACCAAAACATGTTTATAAAATGTTATTTTATATTATTTTGAGTCTAATAAGTCATTACAATCCATAAACCATTCTAGATTTAGAAAACTTGGATTGTCAATATCATACATATCAATTACCTCAAAGTGTAGTCTCTTCTTTATTGCCATAAAATCAACTTCAACATATTTTAGGGTGGTAATGGGTGATTTTGGGGTACCATTATCCTTGATAATATCATATTATATCATATTTAACTATAATTTCCCTAATAATTCCCATGTTCTTTGCAACAGTACATTTGTGTATGCGCCAAGGTCCAATAGTGTTTTATTGATTTCTTGAACATTTTTTTTGATGTTTAGAAGAATGGTAGCCTTTTTCCATTTTTAGTTTGTTTTGATAACATTTTTATTTGTATTTGTATTTTTAGTTTTATCTACCCACTATACATGATGTTCTTTTTGTTGTTTATCGAATACTTATAAAATTGAATATGTTTGGTTATTAGGTCTTGCTTTTCAACTAATTTAATGATTATTTTTAAATATCCAGTCTCATCTTCATCAAATTAAGTTATATTAAATTTATTATTATCTTATTTTTTAGTTATTTGTCTACTTTTATCAACAATCTTGTCATGCTCATTGATATTAGGTTTATCCCGTTCCACATTTGAGTCAAAGTCCATACTAAAATCAATAGCTTCTTTTTTTCCTTTACACATATTCATGCCAATTTTAGTGCATATTGCTACACATGGTTGTAAATTATCATCCATAATATGGAGAGACTTATTACAAGGTCTCTCTTTTTTTATCCTTTATAATTTCCCTACATTTTAAAATATGTTCAATCATGGTTACCATTGATGTGGGTTTTGTGCACAATCTCAAATCTAATAAGGTGCACTATAGCATTTTAGGATATAAATAAAAGTAAGATAAACTCTATGGAACAAGTTTGAGGTATGAGTTAAATAATGTGCTGGTGGAATAATAAGCTTGAGAATGTAGGTTATTAACTAAATTTTTCACATAGTGAAATGAATCCTAAAGGAAAATTAAACATATTTAGATGGATGGATGGATAATAAACAAAAGTTGGTAGATCTAGAAATAAACTCCAAAAATAGGTGATGGTAGAGTATTAAAAAAATTATATAATATCAAGGCTCACCCCTGGGTTGGTTTCGATAGTGGACAAGTGTTTTTAGATTTGTTGTTTACTACTTCCAAATATTGCACACTTCTAATCAAACATAGTTAAAGAGTTAGGGAATAAATCATAGAAAACTTAATGATCTCAGATAAAGGTTTCTCCTCTTAGATTTGTTGTTACACACCCTTATTTAGGATATTATATGTTAGGTCAAAAAGGTGTCTAAGGAAGTTTTATCACACACCTAGATGACTATAACAGAAAGAAAACACTCTTACACATGTCAAAATATTAACATAATCTTAGCTAATTTCTTTGATTAATGAAAACTACTAACTTTCAATAGTTTTTCTCACCTATAATTAATGTATATCAATTATAGAAATTAAAATTATCTATAGCATATGCACACTTCAAATAATTGAATCAACACAACTAGAAAAATAAAACCTTAATTATCTATAGAAAGAAAAAGCATCGACATAGTTACATGATAATCAAAAAGATTCATTCTTGTATTGATAAACATTTTCCAACCCTTTAAAATGAGGTTTATACATTTATAAATAGACTTGGGGATGGGTTTCCTCATCCTCCAAGTTCATTAAAACTCATAGTTATATTGAAATTAAAACCTCAATTCTATTTTTTAGTCTTAAAATTGCATGTATGCATGCGTATCATTAATTATCACTATGTCTAATCATAAGTTAACATGCATAAGGAAATGTAATGTGTGCATGATCATGAGTAGTGTAAGTGAATTTTAAATTTCAATGCTAAATATAAGTAAACTATGAGTACAAGAGTTAGTGAATTTTTGCATGCATGATACAAAATTAGAGTTTATATTAGTAATGACTGGGTGTTTGCATGGTACTTTTAACTATCATAGGCATTGAGGTGGATATTGGGATTGAACTAGAATTTTAAGTGGTATCTTTATTTTTCACTTCCATAAATTGAAAGTACTTGTCCCTAAGGTCATGCTGATGCCAGATAATATCCATGCTCAATAATGGAGGTCTATGTACCCTCTTCACTTGTTCTAGCAGCTTTGCATATTCATCTTTTGTATTTTTAAAGTTTATTCCAAGAATTTCCACCTTCTTCATTACAAAACATAGCTCAGCCTCAATCTCCTCCATTGAATGTCCTTGAATACTTTACTTGAATTTGGCATAACTTGTTAAAGAGGATGATCAAAATTGATCCTACTTATTAGCTTTCTTGCTAAATATATTCTTGTGCTAGCATTAGATCAAAAAGATGAGAGCTTCATGTTTGTCATACTTAGGCATTAATACCTTATCTATTATGATCTAATCTATAGTTTCTTTATTCTTAATGACTACTAGGCTAAGAACTTTAGAATCATCTAGTGGTGCCATTAGGTCAAGGTGGTTATATGATTTATTGGTGGTATAAAGAATAAGGAATTTTAATTTGTTTTTATATTTATCCAAAGAATTAAATAATTTATAGGTCTTAATAAAATGAGGGATCAATTCTACCATCATTGCATTAAGGGATTCAAGAATGTTTTATACTATGGAAGTAGTGTTCTAGACTTTAATTTCAATTTTAGGAGGAAAATGAATTGTCCTCTATTGTTACTTTATTTGTTCTAAATATTGAGAATGTTCCTCCTTAATTTTCACTAATTCATGCTCGAGATATTAACTATCCATTATTTTTCCCTCATGTAATTTTAGCAAGGCATCCATATGAGTCTTGAGATAAGACTTATAATCCTTCATTTATGGTTACTACACCAATTTCTTGTTCTTTATTTTGGACAAGGTAAAGACCTCTTGTCTCTCTTATAGGATAATCCATCTTCTAGTGTGATCTTAAAATTTCCTCTTTCTTACCCTTTGGATTATCCCTATATATTTATCATATATGTAAATCATTATGGGTAGCTCTATGATTATGAAGTTTGGCTTTTGGGAAGACTTTGACCCCAAATCAGCTATCCACTAAGGGATGATCAATTGGGATGGGTTGATTGGTTGTGTTTCCATAGTTATAGTCTCAAACAATATTTATTTTGATGCTTTCTTTAAGGATTATTCAATACATTGGTTAGGAACGGAAGGGTAAATGATTTTATACCAATCCACTCCTCCATGTTGAGGTAGTGGGTAGACTATATATATAGGTTTCTTCTTTATAGATTTATTTTTTGATGTCATAATGGTGCATTGTGAAGGGTTGGAGGAAGAAATTATAAATTATATTTGATTGGATGATATATGAATTTAGGAACTTGAAAATTTTCCACTAAATTTCTTATAGACATTCTTTTTGGTTTTAGGGGGTGCTAGGTAGAGTTAGAAGTGTGTACATAAGTGGTGGAGGACATGATGGAGGTGGATACAACTGGTGGAATGGGAACCATTGGAAGGTGGATAAAAAAAGGATAGAGGATACATCCTATACCTTGTAAATGAGCATGGGTAATTGATAAATTGAAACAAGAGGAACTAAATCAAATACATAAATAGAAGAAATAGAGGAAATTTAAGTAGCAAAGATAAAAGGTGTTGTTGCCTTACCTAATTGATCACCATCTAGAGGTGCCTTTCCTTTAATTTCATAGAGGATAAGGAATTTTTTTATTAGTAAATACTCTTCATCTATCTCTCTTTCTTGATTGATAGGCTTTCCTTTTGTGGCCTATTGTTGAGGTGAAGGAGTTCTTACTATTTTTCCCCCCATTGATGGGTCCTTTGTAAGAGGATGAGACCTTGGTTTATTCTTATACAAAATTATAATGTTTTCAATTATGGGTTAGGCCTCTTAAATTGGATCAAATGGAACCTCCATATTTTTAAGTTCTTATATAGATGGAGGATCTAGATGGTCTAAACCCTCTGAATCTAAGGAGTCAAGACAAATTAGATCTCATTGAGCTCTTCATAGTCTAGCTTCAATTATTTTGGGCTAATTTTTGATGAAATTTAGAGTTTGGGGAGACTCTTTAGAAGTATCTACCTATTATAATAATGGATTTGGATTCTTTCTAATCCAAAAATATGAGGCTTCCCATCTACGTGGGGGTGGGACCTAATATGTACATCAGCAATTGAAATTGATTGATATCCATGTATGATATTCATATTTTCTTCTCTCAATCCCTCTATTTGTTCCATTTACAAGATCTATTAATTATATTTGGTGTTTAAAAATAGGAAATCATGATCATAAGTCTCATGTTGGTATGAAATATCAAGATCCTTGATATGATTTTGTATTTCTCCATGAGTATCTCAATCTCTATGAGGAAAGGTGGGCAATGCATAAGCTTTAATTTTGCCCACTTATATAAAGTGTCTCCAAATTATGTAGCACATTAATCCTATCATTAAATGGGAGCCATAAAATTTGATCTTATTCTTATTTTTAAAGTCCTTGTCCACACCCCACCATAGTTGGAATGTTATATCTTGTTATTCCATCTCATCTAGCACATACTTAGGAAGATGTAAGGGGTTGAATTTATTTCTAATGACCATGATTAATATGTAATATGGGTATAAATAATAGTCAACCCATGGTGCCAAAAAGTTTAAAATTGACTTAGATATACATAAGTAGTGGGGTTTCATGAATTTTTTCCATACCTGTGTGTAGACATCCTCAACAATGTGAGTGATGTTCTTGGAAAAAATGTATGTCTATGAATGAATAATAATTAAAAATTTAATTCTCGATGTAATCTAGATATGGGTCCTAGAGTGACCCATAGTGCATGTACATTTTTCCCATTATAACATCCAAGAGATACAAAATTATATAGAAGTGGCTATCAACAGGCTACTTATCCTTGTGTAGAACTTGTTCTCATAGTCTGATGTTAATTATTTCTCCCAAGGAGAAAGTCAAGTTTGAATTCATCATCATATCAAGAAGTGGAAACCATTCCAAGTTAATAAAATGGATTCTTGGGAAGCCATACAATTTATTTAAGAGGGTCATCCCAATGAGAACACCCATACTAAACTTGGTGATAGGTATAATGTCCTTATATTTTTTGATTATCATCTTGCTAAGGAGAAGACACTTAGTGAGTGTTTTATTTATAGAATTATTTTATTTATAACCTAACATCCTATGCAAATCATAAGTGGCATTTGTAACTAGAAAATATCAATACATTTGAAGTGCATCTCTTAATATGCAATACACAATGGTCTTATGTTTCAAGTGGTGAAAGTAGTGGTCTATTATTATATTTATAATGAAGAAAAGATCCCATAATAGGTATATGCATGGAATTAATTTAGGCCTTACTACTAAAAAATGTATCCCTTATCATTTGAGAGGAAGTAGGTTGGCCACCAATTACTTTTGTGTTGGCATCAATCTTTTCTCTTGAGTGTGGGAATCTACTACATTAATGGTTACCCACAAAGTTGAATACTTGTTGTATATATAGTTTAAAATGATGGAGCAAAAAATAATATTTACTTATTCATTAGAGTCCTTGATTAATACTAGGATGGTGGAAAGACTCCTCTAAATGTTTTTTATGAGGAAGCCATGATTAATTAATTGGTAATGGTTATTAGAATTTGATAACTCAAATTCAATGGATTCACTTTTAAAATTCACTCATAGGTTGCTAGGGCTCATTTTGAAGGTACTAGTTTATCTTGAATTTCATTTATGACAAATGAGTATGTTGATGGTCTCAAGTGATTGATAAAGATTTATCATTTGATTCCAATTAATGTATCATTAATTTCCAATGTCTATGAATTTTATTTACTTGTGTAATTTGAGTTTTAACACTTTATTTTATAGGTGTGCCACATCACTATATTTTGACAAGTGTTATCAAGTATTCTTATTTTGATTTATTGATTGTGCTAAGTAGGCTTTTACTAGTTCAAGATTAGGTTTTGTGTTAAACTAAACTGACCAATTATCATAAATTAAGGATTCCAAACATAAAATCCAAACAAAAATCTTGATGACAAAAGTCATCCCATAGGCAATACTCAATGATAACCTTTTGTGCACTTTCTTTGAAAAAATCTTAAAAACTAAATCCATCTACACTAAAACATTAGTCACAAGTACAAAAAAGAAACACCAAACATCTTTATTGAAGACAAAAATATTGAATATCTAATTGCTAAGATCTAATTCTGACATAAATTTTGAATCATAAATTTTGACGTAATTTCTTGAATGGTAGACTCTTCAACATAAATCCAGAACAAAAAATATTTAAGACCAAATAATAAGGGGTAAAATCAGCCAAGTAAATGGCAAAAATAAAATCTAGAAACAAAAATTCAAAAGAATACGGAAATGTTAATGGAACTTGAAAAAAAATATGAAGACTAAATACATAATCAACCACTTACTAAAGAACAAAATATAGAACTATTTTAACAAATACCAATTTAGGCCACACAATAACCTTGAACAATTTTACCTAACAAAACCTCTAAAGACTTGATTTCAGGACCAAATAGTGAAGGATGGAATGTAGGTTTTCTGAAGATCCAAACCTACAAACAATTTTACTCAAATTCTTCGGCCAAATACCAAATTCTAAAGACCAAAATGTGTATGTCCAAAAAGAACATGTGCATATACAAAAATTATAAAAGAGATTAATAATTTAGTCCAAAATGCAAAAACCATTCAATTGTATTTCATAGATGGGGAAATTTAGACATAACACATTATATCTCTTAGAGTGAAGACCTCAAAAAAGACTTGGACTTTTACAAGGCATAGTGGGTCCCTATTCCAAAAAAGGAATGGGATATGTTGAGTAAAATAGTTACCATGTGAGATGAACTAACCTCTTTATCTATTATTTTATCTTTTTTCATTCTATGGTGATTTTAATTACATCTTCCTTTCATATCTTGGACATTTTATATATTTTTTAAAGTGTTTATCCCCTTTTCTATTTGGATATTTTACTAATTCCAATATTTTTATGACACAATTTTAGTAAATTGGGTTTATTTTAGACAAGAAAATGAATCATGGGTTCCTTTTTCATGGAAAAATCCACATGGTATCAATGGCTCCTCATCACAGTTTTTATAAATATGCCCAATATTTTTTTCACTTATAACATATTGGAGGGGGTAGTTATTGATTATACCCCTAATTATAATTCTTATTATATCCTCTACCACATTGGTAATTTACACTTCTAGAGTATCCTCCTCTTTAACCACCATGACTTCCTCCTCTATAGTCTTCTTGGTTTTTATTATAATACTAAAGTTGGGTATTTTAAATTAATGGTAGGGTTTGGTATGCTTGGTCAAAGTGTGGTATGATAGAATTGGTTATGGGTAACTATAATGATGGCATTTACAATGATATTACTTATCTTATGCAAATAGTGTATTATACATCTAAATTTTCATCTTTAAAAGGACAAGTATGATTATAGTGGTTAAAGGACCCACATTTGGTGTAGTGCATCATCTAATTTATAGGGATGAAAATTCCATCATTAGGCATAAGTGTTATTTATGTTGATTATAGACACTACTTATTCTAAAGTAAATCATTTCACCATATATGGATTGATAATTTAGTGGTGTCATTCCTATCTATGTTTGTGCTAATATTATTACCACTACTATTTTTTCCATATCATTATGGGGATATGTTATATTAGAATGGACTTCTACACATCAAGTGGTACACCAAATTATTGTTTATGGTGGTTTATTTATTTTGTGTGGTGCTACAAAATTATCCCCTTTCATTTTTTTCTCTTGTTTTAGTCTTAGTTGTTCTAATTCTAACTATAATATTTCCACATTTACTTTTAATGATGTTATATATATATATATATATATATATATATATATATATATCTTCTTTAGGACTGTACTTTCAATATTGATGCCATTTCCAATGTCTCTGTAAATGTATTAATTTTTTTTGTCCATATATTCACTAAGACAAGGAGTTATGCTAGATATAATCCATTATATCCTCTATTATTCATTAAGATCCTCCTTTAGTTTCTACACTATGGTTTTAAACTATTGATCATAATCTCTAACAATTTCCTTCTCTTTCTAAATAAGTTCATTTTTCTAATGCTCTTTGTTAGTTGTTAGAGTAGTGAAAATCACCCTAAAATTATTTTTGGACATCAACCCATGTTGTGTCATGGCCTAATTAAGTCTTCATGTACCACTTGAGTGCATTGTCTCTTAATTTCCAAAAAAATTAAATAGCATTACCTTTCATCAGTAATGTTCTGACTATTATAATATTATTCTAATATGAATATATTTTCTTTAGCATCTTTTGTGTCTTTACTAAATAATGGTAACTTCATCATATTATCTACCACCTTAATTTTATGAGATGGTTTAGGAATATTGTTTTTAGGATTAGTACCACTATATGTTTGATTGCTTGAGGTAGTTATTCCTAGATTAATATTGTAATTCTACTTCTACTTATCTTTCTATTATCTAACCAAGTTGTGGTTATGACATTTATCCCTTTGTAATTATTCTTGTAAGTACCTTATACCTAATACTTTTACTTGATTCCTTCCAAATTATCTCTTGTTGTCAATCTCTTAATTATGATTCTTATATATTTTATATACCTCATCTTGATAAAATATATCTTTTCATAAATATGGATGTACACATCAATTTTAATGTGGCACAGGGGATGACAAATGGTCCAAAGGGTTCATTTTTCCTTAGAGTATCTTGGAATAAGGGTTTGGGGATTCATATCACTTTGGATCTTTTCTTCCTCATTTTCCATCTCTAATTGAACTTATTATCCCATATTTTCACTAACTAATCCTCTTTTAATGAATTTATTTTATTCCTTATCCTTATATAGTATTTCTTTATTATGAGTACCAATACTTATCTTAGAATCACCATTATTCTATGGTTTATCATATTTATCTACTTCTAATTAGTTTTTTATGCTATTTATAAAAAAATTCTCATAAATTTATATTGGGCTACTTTATATGAATAATATATCTTCCCTTGGTTCAACTATGTAATTAATATCTCCTATCAAAGTTTTCTTAATGTGAAATTAAAAATAGGAAGTCTTTATCATCCTTTATATAAATATTTACAAAATTTTCTTAATGTGCAAGTCTGATCATTGTTCCCTATAAAGATAATACTAACACATCATATTTTATATAGGATTCAAATACCACAAGCTATAATTACCAAGAATCAGGACAAGGTCACATTCAAAGACTAGAGAACCTCTAATTTCATTATAAGTTCATAAGATAACTAGGTGGGATAAAGGTAATATAAGAATTTTAAAGTCTTTGTCATCTTCACCAATTTATGATGCTCCTATGTTTGATCCCTATCAAGGTATGGCTTGTCTAAATGGTTCTTCAATCAATGTGTTAGGTGTGGTACATGACCTTCCTCATAATCCTAAAAAGTATTTACCAAAATATAGTCTTAGTGGCAATATAATGTTGAAGAAAACCTTAATAATTTTGAAGTTGTGTTAAGATTATTGAATGTGACTCATGAAGATGTAGCATGTAAACTATTTCCTTTTACTTTTAAAGACGTTGCGTATGAATGGTTTCTAAACCCCCCTAAAAACTACATTACCAAATGGGTTGATTTTAACAATGTTTTCATTAACCAATTTGATAAAATCATTAGTCCTTATGTCCTATACTAGTAAGTTAACATAGTGAAAAGCATAGAAATTAAACCATAAGAGACTTCAATGTTAGGTTCCATAAAATGTTCATTAGGACCATAGCTCCTTACAAGCATGAAGAGTATTTAGCCTTATAAATATATAAGGATGCCTTGGATTCCATGACTTCTATGTTTATAAAGAGAGTTATTAGGGCCATGAACACATTATCTTTAGCTTATATCAAGGCTATGAACATTAATAACTAGATCCAACCCCAAGGATATTTGGAATATTCCATTCCTATTGTGAATCCAAATTTACATGTTATGAATTTTATTCCCAGTACCCACCAAAATGTGCCTACCCTGAACCAACTTCTAGTCTTGAACCAACTACATTTGAGTCATGCACATCTCACTCAAAACCTAAGATTCTTGAGTGATACTACTAATAGATCTCATCCATAAGATCAGAAAGCTTTGATGTTGACAACTAATGCTAATACTCAAGTTTATAATTCTGAGGCCCCAAAGAATGAGAGTGATTCTATCCTCAAGATGGCTCAAAATATTAACACTAACTTCCTTTATTTTTAAAAGCAAGTAAGCAATACTAGAGAGAGCTCTGGTAGGAATTTATTCTTTTAAAGGTTTAATAGGTCCACTAATAGATTTTATAAATATAGTTACCATAAAAACTAGAATAATGAGTCATATACTAGTAGGAGTGTGTCTGATACAAATCTTATTGATGTTACAACTAACTATTTTAAAGTTCATTACACTTATAATCATGGGGAAATAGACTGTGTTGAATTTTATAATGCTTTTGAAGCCTTCCAAGAAGAATTAGATAGTTTTGAAGTTATCTATAACAAGGATGGTGATGTAAGTACATTTGGATCATTAAGGTCATCTAATTTTGATGATTCAACTCTCATAGTGGAAACATTTGAGTTCCCTTTCCAAGAGGACAATGAGTCTAAGGATATTCCTAAAGAGATTCATGCTTTTTAGCAATTTTTGAAGAAGACTTATCCTCTGAGAAACTGGGAGTAGAATAAAGCATTGATCACTTCAACTCCTCCAAACAATTTTGAGACTCCTCCTGATACTACCTTAGATAATAATCTAGAGCCTCATAAGGGAAGTACTTCCAAACCCAGTGTTAATGCATCCAATTCTTCTAATAGGATTAGATATAATATAGTATAGGAAATTAAAAATATCAAAGCTTACATTACCTTGCATGAGTTGACGATAATCATAGAACAAAGGGATTTTTTGTTGGAATCTTTGTCTAAAAAACAAGGTAAGCCTCAAAATTCTACACATGCTAATGTTTCTATACACAAAAATAAGGTAGAGGTTCCTCATTTCCTCCTTATAGTTGAGATATTTGGTAAGAATCTACATAATTTCTTGTTATACTTTGGTGCATCTACAAATATTGTGCCTAAGGGTATTTTTGAACAATTAGGTCTGATTCACATTAAATTTGATAGAGTTATGACTGAATTAGATAAATCAAGAGTTAAAGTGATTGGTGAATTAGTGAATGTTCACATAAAAATTACCTTAGAGCCAAAGATATAATAGTTCATTGAAATCTAAGTGGTAGACATCCTTGATGCTTATGAGATGTTATTAAGTAGAGACTAGACTAGGAGCCTGAATGGTTACATGCTAATAGATTGTTCACATATGTGGTTTCATTATAAGGGAGTTCCCAACCAAATAAAGATAGAAAGAGAGTCTAAAATGAAGCATATGACCACTTATTATAATTGAATCAATAAGATGGTTAACATGGTTAACTCAAATCTTGGTGTTTACACTCTTGACACCATAAAGTAAAACCTCTCATGCTTTGCCTGGATTATGGAAAATGTATTTTAATGGTGATAGATGCAAATTAGATTCTAAAGTGGGAGTGGTGTTAATAAATTCCATTGGGAAAGAATGCAATGCCTTTCACAAACTTTAGTTCTCATGAACCAATAATTTGGTTGAGTGTGAAGCAATTTTTTTTGGATTATAATTTGTAATCAAGCATGAAGCCAAAGAACTATTAGTTTTTGGTGATTCTAAACTAGTAGTCAATTAGATCAAGAGTAAATATCAATACAAGTTGTCTTATCTCAACTATAGATTTCGGGACTTAATTGAATGTTTTAATGCTTTCAACATTATGTCAATTCCTAGGGAAGAAAATAAGGATGCTGATGAACTTGATTTAGTTGTAGCCAACCTTATGCCCAATCAAAGTTCCCTATTACAAAACCTTACAATTAAATTAATCCCATGTCCCTCAATGCTATATAATGTCAACCACTTGTAGGTATTTAGTGATGATCAATAAATCATAGACTTCATGACTAGCTCAAGAATGTTTGAAGGTCACATTATTGATGAAACCAATACCCTTGATGGTGACAAAATTGAAATAAAACTTGATGAAAAGGTCATTTAATTTAATGATAATATGATCCTTAAAGTCATGATAGCCTTAGAGAGACTCTTTGATTTTGATAGACTAGTTGAGGCTGCCAAGATACCAAAAGTAAGTGGAAAGGATTATAACATAATTTATATTAGATTTCAAGCTCAAACTCAACTAGTTAATATTGGTACAACTTATACAAGCATCAAGTCTAAAAGAGATAAATAAATTCTAACCAAATATAAAGATATCATAGCATGGTCCTATGATGACCTAAAGATTTTTGATCAAAAGGTCATAACTCATACTATACCTTTAAAAGAAAATTTTAAACCTTTCATATAAAAGTAGAGTCCCATCAAACAAGTATTAGAACCACTAATATATAAAGAGGTCAAGAATCTCTTACATATTATATTGTCTTTCCCATTAGGCATTATACTTGGGTTGCTAATTTAGTCCTAGTTAGGAGAAAAAATGGTGAAAACAGAATGTGCATTGATTTTAGAAATCTAAATAGAGCATCTGAGAAAGATAATTACCCCTATTTTTATCTTGATCAAGTAATACAAATTGTTTTTGGTTCTACCATGCTTTCCTTTCTTGATGGTTTTTTAGGGTATAACTAGGGGATGGTGAATCAAGAAGATAAAATGAAAAAATAATTTACTACCAAGTGGGACACCTTTGCGTAAAAAATAATGCCATTTTGATTAATAAATATAGGTGCAACCTTTAAAAGGTCTATGGATCATGCCTTTCAAGGCCTTGTAGGTAAATGAATTATCATATACATGGATGATCTGACTATCTTTTCTAAAAATAGGGAGGATCATATTATGTACCTATAATAGGTATTTGAAATATGTATAAGGTATGGGATTTATCTCAACCCAAAGAAAAGTATTTTTTACTTTATCAAGGAAAAATTATTAAGACATTTTATCACTAAGGAGGGAATCTCTGTAGACCCTGATAGAGTAAATGCAATATCTGATATAGAGACCCCTAATAGAAGGAATGAATTGAAGTCATTCTTTAGTAAAGTAAACTTCTTAAGGAATTTTATTTTTAGTCTTCTATAAATAGTGAAACCTTTTCTTGAATGAAGAGGAAGTCAAAATCTAATGGTGTACATTTGTTCAAAAGAAGATGATTAGATGATGCATAGAAAATGTTGAAAATCTAAGGATGAATGTGGAGAGAACATTTGAGAAAACATTTACTTAAAATAGTGATGACATATTTTGTGTCTTTATTGAATAATGGTAAATTCATCATATTCTTTACCATCTTAATTTTATGAGATGGTTTAGCAATATTGCTACTAGGATTAATACTACTATATGTTTGATTTCTTGAGGTAGTTATTCCTACATTAATATTGTAATTCTAATTCTACTTATCTGTCTATTATCTAACCAAGTTGTGTTTATGACATTTATCCATTTGTAATTATTCTTGTAAGTACCTTATTCCTAATACTTTTGCTCGATTCCTTATAAATTGTCTCTTGTTGTCAATCTCTTACTTGTGATTCTTATATTTGTTTTCTAGCTCATCTCAAATAAATATCTCTTCATAAATATGGATGTACACATTGATTTTAATGTGGTCTAGGGGATGACAATTGGTCTAAAGGGTTCATTTATTATCAGAGTATCTTCAAATAGGGGTTTGGGGATTCATATCACTTTGGATCTTTTCTTCCTCATCTTCCATCTCTAATTGGACTTATTATCCTATATTTTCACTAACTAATCCTCTTTTAATGAATTTATTTTCTTCCTTATCTTTATATAGTATTTATTTATTATGATTACCAATAATTATCCTAGAATCACCCTTCTTCTATGGGTTATCATATTTATCTACCTCTAATTGGTCTTTTATGCTATCTATAAAACTTTTCTCCTTATAAATTTCTATTGGGCTACTTTATATGGATAATATCTCTTACCTTGGTTTAACTATATAATTAACATCTCCTATACTAATCCTATTTTCATCACTAATTCATCTACCGTTTAGGCCTCATCCATTGTGGGTCAAAATTATCATAACTAGTTGGTCTTCCATACCCATGATTTGGAATAGTTTGGGTATTCTAGAAAGTACTGATAACTTTTTTAATCCTTGTATCATATCATTCATCACCTTAACTAGTATATTATATATAATTTCTTCTATTATACTTCTTACACTTATCTCATCTATGCCTCCATAAGGTGTGAATATAATCTCTTTCATTTCCAGTAGAGGGATAATATCAATATTTTTAATATTTAGAATTCTTCTGGTCAAAGATAAATTTTGATTCTATGTTGTTTTATTCATTCTCATAACTCTTTCCTCTCTTTCCTTTTTCTATATTTCTTTCATAATTTTTGATTGAATTCTCTCATTCTCCATTTTATTCTTCATCTCCTCATTCACCATTTTCTCTTAATTATCTTTAATCTATGCTCTTACTACAACCTCTTATCTTATTAATTAACCTTATTTAAGACATACCAACCATTTAATCTAGATATTTTGAGTAGTCACATCTTTTCAGGGACCCCCTTCTTTCTACACACCATCCCTTAGGTGCCTAGACCTAAAGTAAATATTTGAATTATCTTAATAGCCCTCACTCCATAAAAAACTTATGGATGATGAATGTAAATTTAATCAAAATAATTGCCTTTATCCTTAAAAAAAATCATCTTTCTTAGCATTGAATCTTGTCCAACCTTGTATAGCCTAGACTTTAATGAATGAATCAATAGTTGTTTTAAACAAATGATCAATAACTTGAGTTAATGATTTATCAAGGTGTTATAGTGCATAAATATTTTCCATGTTCTATTGAATAGGTATTTTAGTATTAATGTGTCCCACTTATGTATGTTTGTATTAATGTTATATCTAAGTCGACAACAATTGCACAAAAGTGACCATAAATTATTCTTCCTCTAGTTGAAATAATGTTGCCTTAACTTATGATAATGATTCTCCTATTATTTTAAGTTTTATGTGATTTTTTTTTGTATTTATTCTCACCAATCTTTTATTTATATTAATGTAGGATTCTGAAACTCCATAGGGTACTTACCCTTTGACATTAGTTTACTAAAGTCAGGTCAGTGCCACCAAATTTTGATATAAAATATGGAGTTATTGGCTAAATATGGTTTTATGTTAATTAGTTTAAATTTAGTGAAACTAATACATCACAAGTATTAATATTGCTCATATTGTTTAATATCCACCTAAAAATAATTAGTGCTTATATTTATAGTAATGCATGCATAGTACATAAAACATAATGTTTCCTACTCTAACTCTTCTCTCTCTCTCTTTTATATATATAACCACCAAATCTAAATGTTTTATATGATCTATATTCTATACCACAAATACAAAATTCATTCTAATTTAAAACATCTATATATCTATCTCTAAACTTTTATATTATTCTCTACCTATATATCTATTACAATACATTATGATATAAATATCGAGCTAAAACAACATAACTCAATAATCACGTGTATGTGAGACATATCTATTTTCGAATTAGGTCATCCTTTAACTACAAAAAATATTCTTTCTTACCCCATCTTTAGTTAGTATAATCCTCTATTTTTTTAGCATGGTTAGGTGTGATGCTTCAATGATAATGGAATTAAATATATAATACATGTGGTGTAGTTATTTAGGTAATAGAGAATCCTACCAATAATGAGGGAGGTGTTTCCCTCTTCAAACACATTAGGATATGGGGTAAGATAATGATCCTCACATTATATGTTGAAGACATCATGTTCATCATTAGAGGACATGTAATCCTCAATGTGACAATAAGAGTGGTAATATTTAGTTCTAAGTGATGAGTTAGGATTAGGGGTAAGTGAGAAGCCTTTCTTAGGGTGGAATGATAAGAGGTCATCTAAGGCTTGTAAGAACTCAAATATGGCTTCATCATTCTTAGATAAATAAAGGGCCATGGGGTCATCATCCCTTTCATATGGTTGATAGTTTGATTGTTATAAGTATTATACATAAGAGGTGTTATCTTGACTGAGACTATGAAATACATTTTTGGTATTGTGGGTTGGAGGATAAAGCATGAAGATTAGGCAATCATGAATTCAACAAGTTGGTTAATTTTTGTAATTAAAATTTATATAGAAATAAATTTAAATCCCTTAGTGATATCATGCACAACATTCTTGTACAATTGAAGGTGTTTAACCTTAATCTGATAGACTTTAGAAACTTGGTTCATAAGTAACTATGAGTCAGCTTAGACCCTTAGGTTTTGAATTCCTAGTTATTTTTCAATGAGCATGCCAAGTAATAGGGACTCATACTCAAACCCATTATTTATGAACTCAATGTCTTGCTTGAATCCATAAGTCATGACTCTCCATTTAGGATAAATGAGAATGACTCCTAACCCAACACCTAGGTAGCACTCAGCCCCATAATAGTAAAGGACCCACTAATCATGTGTATAATGGGGAAAATCATAGGGTTATGTTTCTTTATCTTCTGATATATCAACCATATTGATATAAAAAATGTTAGGTAACCCCTAGTGTGGTATCTAGTCTTGAGGTTTGGGAGGACACTAATCCTATCCCCTTTATGTAGTGAATACAAAGGTTTATGAAGGCATGATTAGTTCAAAATTGTATTGTGGATGAATGGAGGGAAGAAATTCTAAGAAATTAGAATGTTATTTCCTAATATTTTGGTCAAGGTAAGAAAGTACTTCCAAACATTAAAAATACTATTTACTTCACCTTTTATTTAGGGTGGGAAGTATGTCAACATATTTAGGGTTTTATTTTAGCATGTGGAGTATGAAAACATAATTATGATCTCACTTCAACATAAGAGGTTCACAAACATAGTTATGTTGTTTATAGTACTATGTGTTGTACACAGGTAGCATTATTTGTCTTATTGTTATATGTGAGAAATCCTAAAAGAATATAATGAGCAATTTTCTAGGGTCTTATTTATTTTTTATGGGAAAAGGAGGCTACCCTTCAAGAAAATGTCGGTAATCATGTGTTCCAATGTTAATATATATCCTACCTATTATCACTATACATATTATATTCCTGATTTATCCTTTAATAAGGCTTGTGGTATTTAAACCCCTTCTTTAGGATGACAATTTTGGATTTTTTAGATCTATTAACATCAACCAATTATGGGGGTTTCATGACCCCATTAGTAGGTAGATGGTAATCTATGCACAACCCTATTTGTTTATGCATAGTAGCTTGTAACATATTAAAGGGTTTAGGATCCACCTAGGCTATGAAAACATTTCATAGATGTAATAATTGTATTTGATAGAATAAGGTTGAAGGTATAACTTTCATTGTGTGTATTTATGGCCTTTTTATGATCATGTTGTAGTTTGTGTCTTTGTCTATGACATAGAACTCAATTAGCACCATTTTGGGGTCCAAAGTGATTGGGAGCATAATGGCACTTATAGAAGTAGATTTGACATTGTCTTAACCTTTTAGGGTGTTATGTGTTGTATAAAAATTGGTTTCCCCATAACTGAGTTTTTGTAATAAGGAAAAAGGAATGATATTATAGCCACTCCATCATCAACCATAATTCTCTTCATATAATTTTTATAAATCCATGCCTATATAAATAAGGATTGGTATCCCATCCATTCCATCTCAAATTTAGGAGGAAGGCTTCACAAATTTAAGAAATAAAAAATGTCCCATGATTATTTACCAAATAGAAACATGTCTAAATCAACATGGTTGATCTAAGATTATATAAGGGGAGTAAGATTAGATAAATTCACCATCCATATGAAATAAATCAAGGCTAATTAAAGAATGGGAGAGTTATTGATCAAGTCTAGGAACTAAATGTGAGAGAATGTTTTGGTTAAATTAGAGATTAAGTTATAGTTTCCCATGAGTTTAGGAGAAGACTCTATTTCTATAATGTTTAAAGGAAGAAGGGACATAGGATGATAATATATAGTTTTAGTGAGGTGTTTTACTCCTCTTTAATTTATAATTATATAACCCCTATCATTATACTCTCACTAAGGATCTACATTAGTATTTATAGTACCAGAGGTAGAGGCTTCAACATCATGAATTGATTATGCTAAAGGGGTTTGTTTTGTGGGAAACCTTAATTTTAACTTTGGGTAATGCATGTTCTATGGTTGGGGAAGAGGTTATGAGATATTTGGAGATTTTAATTTTTAGGGGCAACATGGATATTTAAAGAGACCTAGGAGTTCATGTTAGTGTTCCCTAAGACCATGTCCATGAATGTTTGCCTTTGATCATCTAGGATTCTTTGTATATATTTTTTATATTATCTATATTTATGAGTGTCAAGACTAATAAATTGGTTTAATAGGAAATAAACATTAGGATCATAGTCTTTAGGTCTCATATTATGCCCTTTTTCTTGAATCCTTGTTGATTATTTTACTGGTAATAGGTTTGATCTTAAAACTGGGGGTATTTCTCAACTGGTAGAATTTGATTTTGATTATGGTTTTGGTGTTACATGTTTTATGAAGGTTATCATCAAATTTAACTTCATGGATGTTAGGAAGGAGATTTTAGTTTCTAGTTCCCACATAGCTAGTGATGGTATTATTTATAGGTTAATTCAAGTTGTTATTGATAGGGCTTGGCTTCTTATTCTAGTTGATGATGACATTGGTAGTGGAATTATTATTTTGATTTAGGATCTTTGGACCTTGGTTGTTGGTATTATTTTGAATTTCACTTTGAAATCCCCCACTATTTTGGCTTGGGGTGATAATGCATCCATTAGTCCCATAATTCCTTTGACTATAGTTAGTAGCTACCTAGTCAATTTTGTAAGGTGATCCCAAGGTATTATTCATAGGATCAATATGGTAATTTATGTAAATCATCCATAATATCCTTATTAATTTAATGGAGGAAGATATTGTAAGACTCTGATTCATCCATATTGGGTTCATTGGCAAAGGAATATAAGACCTACTACCATCTCATGATGAAATAGGTAGAGAAATCATTATGTTCTTGCTTGATGTTCAATAATGCACATATTCTAATATTAATGAATTTGTTCATATAAAAAATCTTTAAAAACTTGGACATGAGTTGAGAGAAATAATGTATAGACCCCTTAGGGAGGTAGTCATACCAATTGAGTGTTATCTATTATAGGGTTTTGGGGAGTATTTTTATAACAACCCCATACCAAAACATTATTTAATTAATGGCCATAGCATAAGGTTTGATGTGTGAATTATTATCCCCCTCTCCTTTGAAATTGGTAAGGTCTAGTAGTGTGTATGGGTGAATAACCCCCACATGTTGACATTGAGATGCTCTTTGAGGTACTCAAAATATGTCCCCATGTTGTTAAAGTATTTTACTATTATAATGTGATTAGAACAAAAATGTGGGGTTACATAGGGGTTGGTTTGGTAACCACTATAAGGAATGGAGGACACCTAATAAAGTGTAGTGGAGTAAGTCAAAAAATAGTTGTCTAATTGAGTTAATTTTTAATAAATATGAAATTAAGGGGAATATTTTTATATATAGGAGGTGTGGTAGTTATTGTGGTGGGATGTACATGGTTTTTACATAACTTGATGTGTAAGATGGGACATATCTTATCTATAGATGGGTAGTGTGTGTCATAAGTATATAACTTAGAGGGCATAAATAACAAAGGATTGTTGGCTACCATGCCATTTGGTGAAGGTGGAGTGTAAGTGTATAATTTTTACTCTAGAATATGAATGGGTGTTTGATAAGATGAATGGGATTAAAGGGTATCTAGTTGGGGACCCATGATTGATTATATTGATAGGTGGTTAGTGGGATAAATAATTTTACAAGGGTATATGTTGCTACTATGGTTTAATCATATAGGCTTGTTCTTATAGTGATGGATGAGTCATTTCTTGGACGTGATAAGGAAAAGGATGGGCTAGTGTATGATAATTTGGGTCCATATTTTTGATGTCTAAGCATGTATCATAGGTACTCAAAGTGTCTAATAAAACTTATCAATTTATAATTCTAAGAATTTAGTAAATGAGTTTTAGGCTACAATAATCCTATTCTATGTTGATGAAATAGAGGCACAGCAAGTGGACTACTTCACAATATTTATAATGTTTGGTGGTTAGGAGCCACAATGGGAAAATAGTTTATCTATAAAAAATATGAAGTATGATATTATAATAATGGTGAATTATGATCAAGAATTAATCTAAAGACTAATATAAGATGGATATTTAAAATGAAGATTAAGCTAAAGTGATCTAGTTAAAAAAGGAGTAAAAGGAAAGGTAAGGTAGAGAAAATATGTTGTTGATATTCATTCCAAATATCATGAAAAATTTAAAATATCATCTAGACATGAACTTAACAAATGTATGACATGAAATAGTGTAAGGTCAAATATTATCAAACATCAGACAAACATCTACAAATGGTGTGGAATGCAAATAAGAACCAAGTTCACTTTAAAGATCTACCCATGCAAGTAAACAACATTAGCCCAAATGAAATAAAAATAAGCAAATGAAATGACAATAAAGACATTCAATTAACCTAGCATTAACACAAGTTAACAACTATGCATTCAAATGTACACACTAGGAATTCACAAGAACCATTCAAATATGAAAATCAAAACAAACAAGTGAAAGAGAAGGCAAGATAACAAAAGACACAAGAAAATTTGGACAAACTTTATAGAATTCCTTACTTATATTAATTTCTCAAAATTTATAATTAGTTTTTGGATCTAGTAACCCCCCCCCCCCCCCCCCCCCCCCCCCCCGCTCTTTTTACAATTGACAATGTTCCTTTTATAGTATGCAAGGAAGCATGCTAGTTAGTTATACTAAATTATAAAATTACAAACATTAGGATATCTATCCATTTAATAAATGGTATAGAATACACTAGAATTTCCCTAATAGATTGACCTTTAGGCAATGTGTTTTACAAGTTGCACATGCCTTTACAAAATAATATTCTCTTTTCAAAAGTATACAATTTTAATTATAGAAAAGTATATTCCTATCCTAACTTACAGGCCCTTGTGATGTTGTAACATTTTTCTTCCCATATAGGATCTTCATCCTATAATTTTGTTCATTTATAAGCTAGATATCAATGATATGTATCATGAACAATTATTTTTCTTAATCTTATAGGCCCTTGAGATCCCTCTCAACCCTTTCCAAAGCTTGCTTGATGCCCCTGACATTTTCTATCTTCTCCTATGATGATAAGAGCAAGCTCATGACCTTCTTATTAGGATCCCCTATTTTCCCTTGTCCTTGATTAATTACTTATTGTATGAATTGAGTAGTTCTATGCTTGAACTCCTCACCAGTTATTAGACCCAAGGGACTAAGTGTGGTAGGTTCTTTAATCAATCTATCCAATATGTGAAACATTTTATCTTCTTACTACTTGAGATCCTTTAGAAATGTCCTCCATATACTTGGAAAAATTGATTAGGGCCTTGATATTATCAATTAATATAGTCATATCCATATTAAGGTGGGCTATCCTAACTATCCTAAATTTAGGGATTTGATATTTAGTCAAGACCTTGATCAAATCCTTTACTTGGTAGCTTAAATGCTACCATTAGATAGCTTATCTTGTAGCCTTAGTAATTTGTTTTCTTATTTCATCCTCCTTAGTTCTAACTAAATATAAAGATTTGAATAAATTATTCATGGTGTCTTCAAATTTTACCGAATCTATTTTCTTGAATTAATGGGATGGATTGTTCTTTCCGGTTCTTTTTTTAATGCAAGATATCCTTGATCATTGTCTATAATTGATCTCTTTGATCCTAAGCCACTTCACAGATATTTTATTCAAATATTAGATCTTCACCAATATTTTCTCCTCCAATTGGAGTCAATCTAACAAAAGTTTTCACCTTTTGGAGAATGAGTTCCTCTCCATGAATAATGGTTTTCTTCTCAATTACCCTCTAGAAACTAGTAGTGGTTGGGTCAAATTTGACACTAACTAAATATTCTATAACTTTAGGATCTAGGGTCTATATTTATGCTCCAATTTATTCTCTTGGATGATCCATTCTTTTCCCTTCCTCCATTTGTAATGAAACTATTCATGGTTTGACTTCCTCATGTACTAGAATAATGATTGCTTACATCAATGCCCAAGGATGGTGCATGGTAGGTACCTTTCAAAATTTTCCATAGATAAACCATTCAAGAATGGTTAGACCCTAAATCATTTTTTCTTCACTAAAGAGATTAGCTTCAATCAAATGATGATTGAAGGTCACCTTGGGCTTCTTAGTTTTAACTACGATAATGGCCAATTCATCTTTTCTTTTAGGGGTGTCTATAAGAACTAGGTCGAACACTTCCTTCCCATTTTCTTCTTTGGATACATCCATTTTTCCATCCTTAGACTTATAGGCTGATGATAGTAATTTTAGAGCATCTTTAATTGTTTAACTAGGTTCTAGTGCTACTATATGAATTTCCTCCACTGGTGAACCCTGTTCCTCTGCTTGAGTATAATAAGATGTAGGTAGAGGTCTAGATAGTGCACCACTCATAAAATGGTACTATTTTGGTCCCAATTTCCCTTTGTCATCATCTCTTTTTTTCTCCCTCTAAATTGTAGACTCTAGTTTGATGTTGTGCTTTTTCAATCTAAAGGTGAACTCAAAGAATGAATATGCCTTTTAATATATGGGGCCAAAAGCTCTAGGTTAATGATCATAGGGGACATTTATTCCCTTGGCCTTTAAGTGTTATTTGACCTTTCCCTATGGATCCCACTACCTTATTTCATCCATTTGGAGATTAACGGAGGTCTTATGTTTAGAAGCATCTTCAATGTTGTCCCATTGTGAAAAAATAGTCCTTCCAATGGTTAAGGGGAGGCCATGAAACAATCTCTTCCTCTTGGGTTTACACAAACCATTTATCCCATTATATATTTGGTAAGTCACCTCTTGCTCAAGTAACTTGGTTGACACATAGCTTGATAATATATGGGGGTAAATTATTTTCCTTCAATCCTAATTATTGTGTAATCTAGATATAAATAGATGTCTCCCATGGTCTCGATTAACTTCTTGGTCAAGGCACTGACTCTTGGTATTGGATTCCTAGTCATGGTCTCAGTTAGGGATGGATAAACACAATCACATATGAATTGGATGTGGTCCTTTTATTTGAATATATACAACTATTAATAGTATTAGGATACTATATATGTCTCATTAGGTGACCATTATCTTAGGTTGGGTATTTTTTTGGTGGTAAGTAAGGCATCTCAGAGGTATGACATCATGAAGAATTAGTTCCTAATTTTCTTATTGATTGCAAAGATATACCTAATTAAAAAAGTGCTAACCATTTCACCAAGGGGATGGGTTAGTTATTTATTAACCATAAAATAGAATAAGGGCACCCAAATCTTGTCCACATATGTGGTGGCTAGATTTCAACATAACCTATTCATCAAAGTCAAGATCATTCTTATCTTAGGTCTGAATTTCCCAATGGGATTGTTACCATTGAAATATAAAATCACTTGATTTCCATAATATAACCATAGGGAAAGGATGGTATTTCATTCATTTTACTTGGCCTAATTGTTGATTGTGGTTTGGTCTATTTGGGGCTTAGGCAGTTTATAATAGTTTTCAAATTCTATGGTAGAGATATAAGCTATATTTATATGAATATGATTATTGATTAATATGTCATTATCAATTTTCCATCTCTAAAAATAAGAGAGATAATGTCTATGCAATTTAATACCTTAAGTTTTACTATGGTGTAATGGAGACCCATCATTTGAATGACAACTATGTTGTAGTAGAGACTTCTTGCTAACATGTTCTTCTCCTCTTTGCTCATGATGGGTTGTTGGTTCTTAATGGTTTAGAATAATCTATACTAATTGTTTTCCTCTATATTTAATGTTTTAGTATCAAATTGCATGTCCTTAAAAAATCTTCCTTCTACATGTGTGGTCAAATAGAGTTTTGCATCCTCTTTGGAGACACTTTTTCAAATTACCATGGTTGATGTTCCTCTAAATTGCTTAACAATGATCTATAAATCAATTTTGGATCAAATTACCTTTACTTAGGTGATAATCCAATATTATTTACTTTATTATGATGATCATAGGGTTAAACTAGGGATTTTGGATGTGCTAGTGTTTTTCTTAATGTTCATTATAGTTCTTTAATTATAAAAATTATTTGAACTTATGTGACCTTCATGATTTAGATTGTGTTTGGATCTTTGCATTTATACCTTTGCATTTCCTAGGTCTATGAAATATCTAACATGGCACATCAAGCTTATGTGGATCTGATGTGGCATTACCATGACATATTACTCATTAATATTTAAAATGTGATCATTATCTTTTAAAAATTCCACATTGATCTCACACTATTGGATTTATTTGGATGGATCAACATAGTTTGTTGATATTGATCTGTAATATAAAACACCATTAGTCTTAATCTTTGTCAAAAAGACTATGCTGATCTCAAACAATTAGATCATGATTGCATGGATTAATGTGGTTCTTTTCTTCTTGATCTACTTGATTGTACTACTTACTCTATAGACTATCAATTTAAATAAACATGCTTAAATGAATACCATTAATCTCTAAAAGATGCACAAACTTTAATTTAGAGGCCTATAGCTATGACACATGTTATTTCCACATTCATCCTTATATTTTCAACATTTTGTATGCATCATCTAATCATCTTCATTAGAGCAAATATCTCTTATAGCCTTACTACTTTATTTTCTTATTACATCCTACTTTGTTCTAACTAAATTTAAAGAGTTGAATAAATCAGTTATGAAGTCTTCAAATTGCCTCAATCTATGTTTTTGAATTGATAAGATGGATTATTTGTTTAGGTTCATATTCTAATGTAAGATACCCTTTATCATTGTCTGTAATTGATCTCTCTAAGCCTAAGCCACTTCAAAGACATTTTATTCAAATATTGGATCCTCACTAGGCTTTTGTCCTCCAATTGGAGTCAATCTAATAAAAGGTTCCACCTTTTGGAAAGTGAATTCCTTTCCATGAATAATGGTTTTCTTCTTTGTTCCCCTTTATAAACTAGTAGTGGTTGGGTCAAATTTGACACTAACTAAGTATTCTATCACTTTGGGAGCTAGGGTATCTATTTGTGGTTCACTTTATTCTCTTGGAGAAGCCATTCTTTTCCCTTCCTCCTTTGGAAATGAAACTATCCATGGTTTGACTTCCTCATGTACTAGAATATTGATTGCTTACATCAATACCCAAGGATGGTACATCGTAGGTACCTTTTGAAAATTTCCATAGATAAACCATTAAAGAATGGTTGGACCCTAAATATAGTTTTCTTCACAAAAGAGATTAACTTCAATCAAAGGATGAATGAAGGTCACCTTGGAATTCTTGGTTTTAATTGGGATAATGGCTAATTCATCTTTTATTTTTTGGGCTTTTATAAGAACTAGGTCCAACACTTCACATTTTCTTCATTGGCTACATCCATTTTTCCATCCTAAAACTCATATACTGATGATAGCAATTTTAGAGCATCTTAAATTATTTCACCAGGTTTTAGTGCTACTATATGAATTTCCTCCACTGCTGATTCCAACTCCTCTTATTGAGTTGAAGAAGATGTAGGTGGAGGTATATAAGGTGAAAAACTTAGAAAATGGTATTGTTTTGGCTCCAATTGCCATTTATCATCATCTCCTTTATTATCCCTTTATATTTGAGACTCTAGTTTGATGTTGTGTTTTTTCAATATAAAGGTAACCTAAGATAATGAATAGGCCTTTTTATATAATGAGTCAAAATCACTAGGTTGATGATCATAGGGGACATTTATTCCCTTGGGCTTCAAGTTTTCTTTGACCTTTCCCTATGGATCCCACTATCTTAGCTCATCCATTTTTAGATTGAATGATGTCTTATGTTAATAATTAGCTTCAATATTGTCCCATTATGCAAAAATCATCCTTCCAATGGTTAAGGGGAGGCCATGAAGAAATCCCTTCCTCTTGGTTTTTCATAAACCATCTATCCCATCACACATTTGGTAAGCCACCTCTTTTTTAGCTAGCCTGATTGGCACATGGACTGGTAATCTAAGGGGAGTAAATTATGTTCCCTCAATCTTAATGATTGTGTAATTTGTATACAACTAGATGTCTCCCATGGCCTCAATTAACTCCTTCATCAAGGGGCTAACTCTTGGCATTGGTTTCCTGGTTATGGCCTCAGTTAGGGCTAGATAAACATAGTCATATATGAATTGGATATGGTCCCTATATTTGAATATATACAAGTTTGAATAGTATTGAGATACGATCTATGTCTTATTAGGTGAAAATTATCTTAGGTTGCATATCTTTATGGTATCAAGCAAGGCATCTAGGAGGTATAACATCATGTAGAATTGGTTCCTAGTTTTCTTATTGATTGCAAAGATCTACCTACTTAAACAAGTTCTAACCACTTCACCAAGGGGAGTGGTGAGATGTTTTTTAGCCATAAAATAGACTAAGGGCACCCAAATATTGTCCACATATGTGGTGGTTAGATTTACACATAACCTAATCATCAAAGTCATGATCATTCTTATCCCAAGTCTAAATTGACCAATGGGAATTTTGCCATTGAAATCTAAAAACACTTTCTTTCCATAATATAACCATAGGTAAAGGATGGTATTTAAATAATTTTACTTACCCTAATTGTTGATTTTGGTTTGGTATATTTGGGGCTTAGGTAGCTTGTAGTTTTTTTCAAATGCTATATCAAAGATATAAGCTATACTTCTATGAGTATACTCATTGATTAGCATGCCCTTATCAATTTTCCATCTCTAAAAATAGGTGAGATAATTTCTATGTAATGTAGTACCTCATGTTTTATTTTGGTGTAATGGAGACCCATTATTTGAATTACAACTATGTTTTAGTAGAGCCTTCTTGCTATCATGTTCTTATCCTCTTCTCTTGTGATGGGTTGTTAGTTATCAATGGTCCAAAATAATCTTGACTAATTATTTTCCTCAATATTTTAAATTTGTGACATCAAATTACATGTCCTTGGAAACTCTTCCTTCTACATTCATGGTTAAATAGAGTTTTGCATCCTCTTTGGAGACACTTTTTTAGGCTATGATGGCTAAAGTTCCTCTAAATTGCTTAGCACTGATCTGTAACTCAATTTCGCATTAAATTATCTTTCTTTGGTGACAATCCAATATTATTTACTTTATTATGATGATCATAGAGTTAAATTAGGGATTTTGGATGTGGTAGGGTTTTTCTTAGTGTTCCTTATAATGTTTTAATGGTTGAAATTATTTGAACTTATATGAGCTTCATGATTTATATTTTGTTTGGATGTTTACATTTATACATTTACATTTCTTGGGTCTATAAAATCTCTAGCTTGGCACATCAATCTTATGTGGATCTGATGTGTCATCACCATGGCATATTTCTCATTAATATTTGAAAATTTACCATTATCTTTTGAAAATTCCACATTGATCTCACACCATTAGATTTATTGGTATAGATCAACATGGTTCATTGATCTTGATCCATAAGATACAATACCATTGGTCCTAATCTTTGTTGAAAATTCTATGTTCATCTCACACCATTGGATCTTGATTACATGGATTAATGAGGTCTATTACTTCTTCATCTGCTTGATTGTACTTCCTTCTCTACATACTATCAATTTGAATTCATATGCTTAAACACATACCATTAATCTCTAGAATATTCTCAAACTTTAATTTAGAGGCTTGTAGCTATGCCACATGTTGTCTCCACATTCATACTTAGATTTTCAACATTTTTCTTGCATCATCTGATCATGTTCATTTGAGCACACATAGCTTGTAGCCTTAATACTTTGTTTTTTAATTGCATCCTACTTGGTTTTGACTAAATTTAAAGAGTTGAATAAATCATTCATGGTGTCTTGAAATTGACTGAAACTATTTTCTTGAAATGACAAGATGGATTGTTATTGTAGGTTTTTATTCTAATGTAGGATACCCTTGATCATTATCCATAATTAATCTCTCAAATCCTGAGCCACTTCAAGTAAATTTTCTTTAAATATTGGATCTTTATTTGGATTTTATCCTCCAACTAGAGTCGATCTAACAAAAGGTTCCACCTTTTGTAAAGTGAATCCCTATCCATGAATAATGGATTCATGGATTTTTTCTTAGTTACCCTCTATAAACTAGTAGTGGTTGGCTCAAATTTGATACCAAATAAAAATTATTTAACTTTTGGATATAGGGTATCTATTTGTGCTCCACTTAATTCTCTTAGAGCATCCATTCTTTTCCCTTCCTCCTTTTACTATGCAACTATCCATGGTTTGACTTCCTCATGTACTATAATATTTATTGCTTACATCAATACCCAAGGATGGTGCATTGTAGGTACATTTTTAAATTTTCCATAGATAAACCATTCATGAATGGTTGGATGTTGAATCAATTTTTCTTCACTAAAGAGATTAACTTCAATTAAAGGATGGCTTAAGGTCACCTTGGGATTCTTGGTTTTAACTAGGATTATGTCCAATTCATCTTTTATTTTGGGGGTGTTTATAAGAAATAGGTTCAACACTTCTTTCCCCTTTTCTTCTTTGGATACATCAATTTTTCCATCATCAGACTCATATGTTGATGATATTAATTTTGCAACATCTTCAATTATTTCACTAGGGTCTAGTGCTACTATATGAATTTCCTCCACTAGTGATCCCTACTCCTCTTCTTGAGTTGAATAAGATGTAAGTGGAGGTATATAAGGTACACCACTCTGAAAATGGTATTTTTTGTCCCCAATTTCTATTTGTCATCATCTCCTTTTTTATCCTTTTATATTCTAAACTCTGGGTTGATGTTGTGCTTTTTCAATCTAAATGTGACCTCAAAGAATGAATAGGAATTTGTATATATGGGTTCAAAATCACTAGCTTGATGATCATAGGGGACATTTATTTCCTTGGCCTTCAAGTGTCCTTTGAACTTTCCATATGGATCCCACTATCTTAGTTCATCCATTTGGAGATTGAAGGAGGTTCTATGAAAAAAGTAGCTTTAATGTTACCCCATTGTGCAAAAATATTCCTTCTAATGGTTAAGGGGAGGCCATGAAGCAATCCCTTCCTCTTGGTTTTGCACAAATCATCTATCCCATTGCACATTTGTTAAGCCATCTCTTGCTCAACTAACTTGATTGGCACATGTACTGGTAATCTAAGTGGAGCAAATTTTGTTCCCTCAATCCAAATGATTTTTCAAGATAGATACAACTAGATGTCTCCCATGGATTCAATTAACTTCTTGGTTAAGAAGTTGACTCTTGGCATTAGTTACTTGGTTGTGGCATCAATTAGGGATGGATAAACAAAGTCCCATATGAATTGTATGTGGTCCCTATATTTAAATATATACAACTTTTAATAGTATTCTGATACTATCAATGTTTCATTAGGTGACCATAATCTTAGGTTGGGTATCTTTGTGGTAACAAGCAGGGCATCTAGGAGGTATGACATCATGTAGAATTGGTTCATAGTTTTCTTATTGTCTTCAAAGATCTACCTACTTAATCAAGTGCTAACAACTTCACCAAAGGGAGGGGTGAGCTATTTCACAACCATAAAATACACTAAGGGCACCTAAATCTTTTCCACATAAGTGGTGGTTAGATTTCCGCATAACCTATTCATCAAATTCATGATCATTCTTATCCTAGGTCTAAATTCACCAATGGGAAAGTTGTTATTAAAATATAAAAACACTTGATTTCCTTAATATAACCATATGGAAAGGATGGTATTTAACTCATTTTACTTAGCCTAATTATTGATTTTGGTTTGGTCTATTTGGGGCTTAGGTAGTTTTTAGTAGTTTTAAAATGATATGATAGAGATATAAGCTATATTTATATGATTATGATCATTGATTAACATGCCCTTATCAATTTTCCATCTCTAAAAATAAGAGAGATAATGTATATGCAATGTAGTACCTCCAAATTTATTATGGTGCAATGGAGACCCATCATTTAAATGATAACTATGTTGTAGCAGAGTCTTCTTACTAACATGTTCTTCTCCTCTTCTCTCATGATGGATTGTTATCTCTCGATGGTCTAAAACAAGCTTGCCTAATTATTTTCCTTAATATTTAAAGTTTTGGAATCATGTTACATGTCCTTAAAAACTCTTCCTTCTACATCTGTGGTCAAATAGAGTTATGCCTCCTCTTTGGAGACACTTTTTGAGGCTACAATGGCTTAAATTCTTCTAAATTTCTTACCAATGATCTATAACTAAATTCTTGATCAGATTATCTTTGCTTAGGTGACAATCCAATATTATTTACTTGATTATGATGATCATATGGTTAAACTAGGCCTTTTGGATATGCTAGGGTTTTCTTAATGTTCCTTATATTACTTTAATGGTGGAAATTATTTGAACTTATGTGAGCTTTATGATTTAGATTATGTTTGGATGTTTACATTTATACCTTTGAATTTATTGGGTCTATGAAATCTCTAACTTGGCACACCAAGCCTATGGGTGTATGATGTGGCATCACCATGGCATCTTGATCATTAATATTTAAAAAGTGACCATTATATTATGAAAATTCCACATTGATCTCGCACCATTGGATTTATTTACATAGATCAACATGGTTCATTGATATTGATCCATAAGATAAAACACCATTAGTCCTAAGTTTTATTGAAAATTTTATGTTCATTTGACACCATTGGATTATGATTACATGGACTAATGTGGCTCATTGATTCTTGATCTGATTGATTGTATTTCCCACTCTACATACTATTGATTTGAATTCATATGCTTATAAGCATACCATTGATCTCTAGAATATGCTCAAAATTTAATTTAGAGACCTGTAGCTATGCCACATGTTGTTTACACATTCACCCTTATATTTTCAACATTTTATATGCATCATCTGATCATCTTCATTCTAGAAATTGTAGCATGTAGCCTTAGTACTCTGTTTGATAATTGTATCCTTCCTAGTTATAAATAAATTTAAAGAGTTGAATAAATTAGTCATGGTGTCTTAAAATTTCCTAAATTTGTTTTCTTGAATTAATAATATGGATTGTTCTTTCATGTTCTTGTTCTAATGTAGGATACTCTTGATTATTTTTTGTAATTGCTCTCTCTGAGCCTAAGCCATTTCAAGGACATTTTCTTCAAATATTTGAACTTTTCTAGGCTTTTGTCCTCTAATTGGAATTGATCTAACAAAATGTTCCAACTTTTGGAAAGTGAATTCCTGTCCATGAATAATGGCTTTCTTCTCAATGAACCTCTATAAACTAGTAGTGGTTGGGTCAAATTTGACACTAACTAAATATTCTCTAACTTTGGGAGCTAGGGTCCCTTTTTATGTTCCACTTGATTCTCTTGGAGTAGCCATTCTTTTCCCTTCCTTATTTTTCAATGAAACTATCCATGGATTGACTTCCTCATGCACTAGAATATTAATTACTTACATCAATGCCCAAGGATGGTGTAAGGTCTGTACCTTTTATAATTTGACATAGATAAACAATTCAAGAATGGTTGGACCCTAAATTAAGTTTTCTTCACTAAAGAGATTAACTTAAATCAAAGGATGACTGAAGATCACCTTGGGCTTCTTGGTTTTAACTAGGACAATAGCCAATTCATATTTTCTTTAGGTGGTGACTATAAGAACTAGGTCCAACACTTCATTCCCCTTTTATTGGTTTGCTACATCCACTTTTCCATATTCAAACTCATATGTTAATGATATAAATTTTAGAGAGTCTTCAATTGTTTCAATAGGGTCTAGTGCTACTTTATGAATTTCCTCCACTGGTGATCCCTTCACCTCTGCTTGAGTTGAATAAGTTGTATGTGGAGGTATAGAAAGTGCACCACTCATTATTTTGGCTCTAATTACCATTTGTGATTATCTCTTTTTTCTCCCTCTACATTCTAGACATTGATTTGATGTTGTGATTTTTCAATCTAAAGGTGACATCAGAGAATGAATATGCCTTTGTATATATGGAGTAAAAATCACTAGGTTGATGATCATATGGGACATTTATTCCCTTATACTTGAAGTGTTCTTTGATATTTTCCTATGGATCCCACTATTTTAGTTCTTCCATTTAGAGATTGAAGGAGGTCTTATTTTTATAAGTAGCTTCAATGTTTTCACATTGTGCAAAAATAGTCCTTCTAATGGTTAAGGGGAGGGCATGAAGCAATCCCTTCCTATTTGTTTTGAACAAACCATCTAACTCATTACACATTTGGTAAGCCACCTCTTATGCAGATGACTTGATTGGCACATGGATTGGTAATTTGAGGGGATTACATTATGTTCCCTCAATCCTAATGATTGTACAATTTGGATACAACTAGATGTCTACCATGGCCTCAAATAAATTCTTGGTCAAGGGGCTAAACCTTGGCATTGGATTCCTAGCTATGTCCATAGTTATGGTTGGATAAACACAATCACATATGAATTAGATTTGGTCCCTATATTTTAATATATAAAACTTGTAATAGTATTGGGAAAATATCTATGTCTCATTAGGTGACCATTATCTTAGGTTGGGTATCTTTGTGGTAGCAAGCAAAGCATCTAAGAGGTATGACATCATGTAGAATTGGCTCCTAGTTTTCTTATTGACTACAAAGATCTACCTAGTTAAAAAATTGTTAACCACTTCACCAAGGGGAGGGATGAGTTGTTTCACAACCATAAAATAGACTAAGGGCACCCAAATCTTGTCTATATATGTGGTGGTTGGATTTCCACATAAACTATTCATCAAAGTCAAGATTATTCTTATCCCAAGTATGGATAAACCAATGGGAATATTACCATTGAAATATAAAAACACTTGGTTTCCATAATATAACCATAGGAAAAATATTTTATTTAAGTCATTTTACTTGGCCTAATTATTTTTTCATGGTTTGGTCTATTTGGGGCTTAGGCAATTTGTAATAGTTTTCAAATGCTATGGTAGAGATATAAGCTATATTTATATGAGTATGATCATTTATTAACATGCCCTTAACAATTTTCCATATCTAAATATAGGAGAGATAATGTCCATGTAATGTGGTACCTCCAATTTTATTGTGGTGTAATGGAGACCCATCATTTGAATGACAACTATGTTTTAGTAGAGCCTTCTTACTAACATGTTCTTCTCCTCTTCTCTCATGATGGGTTGTTGGCTCTTAATGGTCCAGAACAAGCTCAACTAATAATTTTACTTATTATTTAAATTTGTGGCATCAAATTATGTATCCTTGAAAATGCTTCCTTCTACATCCGTGATTAAATAGAGTTTTGCATGCTCTTTGGAGATACTTTTTCAAGCTACCATGGCTAAAGTTCCTCTAAATTGTTTACCAATGATATTTAACTAAATTATGGATCAAATTATCTTTTTTTAGGTGAAAATACAATATTATTTACTTGATTATGATTATCATAGGGTTAAACTAGGTCTTTAGGATGTGTTAGGTTTTTCTTAATGTTCCTTACAGTGATTTAATGGTGGAAATAATTCAAAATTATGTGAGATTCATGATTTAGATTATGTTTGGATCTTTGCATTAACACCTTTGAATTTATTAGGTCTATGAAATATCTAACTTGGAACAATTATCTTATGTGGATTTAATGTGGTATCACCATGGAATCTTGCTCATTAATATTTAAAAAGTGACTGTTATCTTTTGAAAATTCCACATTGATCTCACACCATTGGATTTATTTACATGGATTAACATAGTTCATATATCTTTATTCGTAAGATAGAACACCAATGGTCCCAAGCTTTGTTGAAAATTCTAGGTTGATCTCACACTTTGAATCATGATTGCATGGATTAACATGGTTCATTGCTTCTTGATCTGCTTGATTGTACTTCTTACTCTACATACTATAGATTTGAATGCATATGCTTAAATACATACCATTGATCTATGGAAGATGCTCAAACTTTAATTTAGAGGCTTGTAGCTATGCCACATATTGTCTACACATTCATCCTTAGAGTTTCAACATTTTCTATGCATCATCTGATCATCTTAATTCTAGAAAATGTATCATATAGCCTTAGTACTTTATTTTCTCATTACATCCTACTTGATTCTGACTAAATATAAAGAGTTGAATAAATCATTCATAGTGTTTTAAAAATTCTTGAATCTATTTACTTTAATTGAAAATATGGATTATTCTTTTATGTTCTTATTCTAATGTAGTATACCCTTGATAAGTGTCAATAATTGATCTCTCTGAGCCTAAGCTACTTCAAGGACATTTTTCTCAAATATTGGATCTTTTCCAAGATTTTTTTCACTAATTGGAGTCAATATAACAAAAGTTTCCACCTTTTGGAAAGTGAATTCCTCTCCATGAATAATGGATTTCTTCTTAGTTACCCTCTACAAATTGGTAGTGGTTAGGTCAAATTTGATACTAACTAAATATTCTATCTCTTTGGGAGATAGGGTCTCTATTTGTGCTCCACTTCATTCGATTAGAGTATCTATTATTTTCCCTTACTCCTTTTTCTATACAAATATCCATGGTTTGACTTCTTCATGTACTATAATATTGATTGCTTACATAAATACTCAAGGATGGTGCATGGTAGGTACCTTTTGAAATTTGCCATAGATAAACCATTTAAGAATGGTTGGACCCTAAATAAAGTTTTCTTCACTAAAGAGATTAACTTAAATCAAAGGATGACTAAAGGTCACCTTGGGATTCTTGGTTTTAACTGGGCCAATGGCCAATTCATATTTTCTTTTTGGGGTGTCTATAAGAACTAGGTTCAACACTTCCTTCCCATTTTCTTCTTTGGCTACATCCACTTTTCCATCCTTAGAATCATAGGCTTATGATAGAAATTTTATAACATCTTCTATTATTTCATTAGGGTTTAGTGTTACTATATGAATTTACTCCAATGATGATCCTTACTCCTTTACTTGATTTGAAGAAGATGCAGGTGGAGGTCTAGAAGGTGCACCACTCAAAAATGGGTATTGTTTTGGAATCAATTGACATTTGTCATCATCTCCTTATTTCTACCTCTACAATTTAGACTTTGGTTTGATGTTTTTATTTTCCAAACTAAAGGTGACCTTTGAGAAGGAATATGCCTTTATATATATATATGGGATCAAAATCACTAGGTTGATGATCATAGGGGATATTTATTCCCTTATCCTTCAAGTGTTTTTTGACCTTTCCATATGGATCCCACTATCTTAGTTCATATATTTAGATATTGAATGAGTTCTTATGTTTATAAGTAGCTTCAATGTTGTCCCATTGTGCAAAAATAGTCCTTCTAATGGTTAAGGGTAAGCCATGAAGCAATCCCTTCCTCTTGGTTTTACACAAACCATTTATCCCATTGCACATTTGGTAAGCCACCTCTTACTTAGCTAACTTGATTGGTACATGGATTGGTAAAATGAGGGGTGTAAAGTATGTTACCTCAATCATAATGATTTTGAAATCTAGATACAACTAGATGTATCCAATGGCCTCAATTGACTTCTTGGTCAAGGTGTTGACTCTTGGCATTAGATTCTTAGTTATAGCCTTAGTTAGGGTTGGATAAACATAGTCACATATGAATTGGATGTGGTCCCTATATTTGAATATATAAAACTTATAATAGTATTGGGATAAGTTATGTGTCTGATTAAGTTACCATTATCTTAGGTTGGTTATCTTTGTGGTACCAAGCAAGGCATCTAAGCAGTATGATATCATGTATAATTGATTCCTAGTTATTTTATTGACTAAAAAGATATAACTATCTAAACAAGTGCTAAACACTTCTCCAATGGGAGGGGTGAGTTTTTTCTCAACTATAAAATAGACTAAGGGCACCCAAATCTTGTTTACATATGTGATGGTTAGATTTCCACATAACCTATTCATCCAAGTCATGATCATTATTATCCTAGGTCTAGATTGAATAATGGGAATGTTGTAATTGAAATATAAAAACACTTGATTTACATAATATAACCATAGGAAAAGGATGGTCTTTAATTAATTTTACTTGGCCTAATTATTGATTTTGGTTTGGTTTATTTGAGGCTTAGGCAGTTTGTAGTAGTTTTCAAATGCTATGGCAGAGATATAAGCTATATTTATATGAGTTTACTCATTTATTAACATGCACTTATCAATTTTACATCTCTAAAAATAGAATATATAATTTCTATGCAATGTAATACATTAGGTTTTATTGTGGTGTAATGGAGACCCATCATTTGAATGACAACTATGTTGTAGTAAAGCCTTCTTTCTAACATGTTCTTCTCCTCTTATCTCATGATGGGTTGTTAGTTATCAATGGTCCAGAATAAGATCAACTAATTATTTTCCTTAGTATTTAAAGTTTTGAAATAAAATTACACATCCTTGAAAACACTTCTTTCTACATCCATGGTCAAATAGAGTTTTACGTCCTCTTTGGAGACACTTTTTCAGGCCACCATGGCTAAAGTTCCTCTAAATTTCTTACTAGTTATATATAACTCAATTATAGTTCAAATTACTTTGCTTAGGTGATAATTCAATATTATTTACTTGATTATGATGATAATAGGTTAAAATAGGGATTTTGGATGTGGTATGGTTTTTATTAATGTTCCTTATAGTGTTTTAATGGTGACAATTATTTAAATTTATGAGAGATTCATGATTTAGATTGTGTTTAAATCTTTGAATTTATACCTTGCATTTCTTGGGTCTATAAAATCTCTAACATGGCACATCAAGATCATGTGGATCTAATCTGGCATCACCATGGAATATTTCTCATTAATATTTAAAAAGTGACTATTGTCTTTTGAAAATTCCACATTAATCTCACACCATTGGATTTATTTACATGGATCAACACAGTTCATTGATCTTGATCTATAATATAGAACACCATTGGTCTTAAGATTTATTGAAAATTCTATGTTAATCTCACACAATTGGATCATGATTACATGGATTAACATGTTTTTTTGCTCCTTGATCTACTTGATTTTACTTCCTAATCTACAGACTATCAATTTGAATGTATATGCTTAAATGCATACCATTGATCTCTAGAAGATGCTCAAACTTTAATTTAGAGGCCTGTAGCTATGCCACATACTGTATCCACATGCATCCTAAGATTTTCAAAATTTTCTATGCATCATCTAATCACCTTCATTCAAGCAAGCATAGACCATTGGATTTTGATCTGTATGGTCAAACACCATTGGCTACTCAATATTCTTTGGTTGTGATTGTGGCACTTGTCACATTCTCACTTGTCCTAAGGATCCTTCAAAGCTTTAAATTGATACACACCATTAGATAAATACAGCCTAAGAATATGCATTTTATTTATCTCATGAAGATGTTCAAGCTTTAGCTTAGATTTAGGGTCTTTAACTTGAATCTCACACCATTGGATCTTTATCATCTAAGCAAACACAAATCACTGATCCTATAAATAAAATGATTTTTAAGTCAGTATTCAAGGAAGATAAAATTTAAGATAAAGTCTTACACTAATATTTTCATTCATATTAATAAATCTTTAGGCTAAATTCTTAAGCTAATTTTAAAACATATTAAAGGGGACCCCATAAATTAAAAGACATAACATAGAGTCTTAGTCTATGTTTTTTTATTGTATTAGTAAATATGATAAAACTTAGGATAGAGATTTGGGTTAAGATTTAAAACAAGGGACCATGCATTATTTAGACCATGTAGAAACAAAAGGGACCAAGGGGGATCGAGAAAGTAAAGAAACTAAACATAACAATATTGGACTAAGGTTTGGTTGTGCTCATAAACATGACTAAACCTTATGATAAAAATAGAACTAAGTCTATGGCATAAAAAAGGGATTCCATATTTAGTTAGACCATGTTAAGATAAAATGGAAGGGGGTTTGGGAATGAATAACTTTTGATAAATATTTTAGACTAAGGTCTTGGACATGTTAATAAACATGACTAGGACCTTAGGATAAACATAGAACTAAGTCACATTAAATTTTTCCCATATAAAATGTTCTTACCAAATTTGAATTCAATTCAAATGGCATAAGCTAAGGTAATTGGAGTTAGAGTTTTAAGCATATCAAACATAAATTCAACTTGATTTTAATAGGACAAAGGCTAGTAAAATATTAAATATTTATTAAATCATAAAACCCTAGTATTGCTCATTCGGAATGGACTTTATTGGAGCTATGACCTGAAACATAAAGATCAAATGTCAAAATTTTTAGATAAGATTAAACTATAATCATGGACAAATATGCCAACCAAATCAATTGTGGATGATCTTCAAATAAAGATATAGTGTAAAATACTCTAGTGATACTCTAATAAGATCAATTTTCTAATTTAGGGTATAAATTTGCACTATTTGACATAATGATCCCCATTTTTTAGAAATTGGGGTATGGTGACCTCAACAAATGGTGACTTCTTGAGGGAAAATAACAATATGTTAGAATTCAAAGACTCTAGTTTAGACTAATAATTAAGCTACTTATTCCATTTGATCATGTACCATTATTAAGACCACTTCATGGTTAGAATAAATCTTAAAAATGTAGAATTAGGATCAAACATGAAGACATAGCCATGATATGTGTGTGTTTTATTCCAATTATTAATTTCCATAGGATTTAGAGAACAACTTCTAGGTCCATGAATTTAATCATTAACACTAACTTTCAACATGCTTGGATATTCATTAAGAACCATGATTTAGATTAGGGAAGGCTTGGGTATTGTTATGTTTCTAGCTAGGCATCCATAGCCCTAATAGATATACATGTGGTGCCACTCAAATCTTTGTTCCACTCCGAGCCAGACATCCATATCCCTAGTGGAGATTACCATAACCACCTTTGCTCATAAATATCTTGAATTTTGCAATTAGGTTTTAATTTTTTTCTATTTTCTAAGTCATTTTGGATTTCTAGCAAAGGTTGTGAACTAGGTTAGCTAATTTTTGGGATTTGGTCAAGTGTTTTATCTCCAAAAAATCATCCCTGACTATAAACTTTGTCCCAAATAATTAATGTTTTTTTAAGTGCAAGCATAACTATATCCCAATAATCCAAGATTTCACTCTACATGTGAAATCTTTCTAAGAATAAAACTTAGATCATAACAAGGATTAAAATCTCAAAGAATAATTAACATATCAATCATTATTTACTAGTTTCTCCAAACTATAACATTAAGCTCATATTCCAATAATCCATGGTGAACCAATGTTGAGAAATCATACCTACATTCCTAATCTGTGGAGTTTATTTTGAGAAATCATATGAATCTTGAGCTAAGGACTATCCAAAAGGACTTATCAAAAACAAAGAGAAAAAAAAAAACAAAAAATAAAAAACCCAAACATAAAGCAAACAAGCAAATAAATATATGCAAACATATGTACAAAAATGGATAGGAAAGAAAGAATAGAAAAAAAACAAAACTAAGCCCTACCTATACTAACAATAACTAGTCTTACACTCATTCGATGAAGACCCCAAGTGGGATAGTAGAGAAGTAGTGCTTAAGGTACTACCCATTGGTGGGAAGTGTGAAATCTACTCCTTGTAAGTCTTTTAGCTTGAAGGTGTTATCTCTAAGTATCTCAATAATTTGATAGGGACATATCCACAAAGGTGTGAACTTCCCATATTTACCTTTAGGCTCAGATGCCTTGTCCCAAATAAGAATAGTCTCCTTACCTTAAAACCTTAATTTTTAAATTTTTATCAAACCACCCCTTGATTTTATTTTGGTGTCTACTAAAATTGGAAAGATCCTCTTCTCTCACATCTTCCCTCTGTATGGTGTCCAACAACCTTGAAATTGAAAATTCTTGGTCCTTCTCCATGTACTCTTACATGAACATATATTTCAAAAGATTTAGGGTGATGGGGAAAATGGGTTCTTGTCCATAATATAACAATAATGGTAATGATTTGAGAGTTTGCTTGATTCTAGTTTTATCTATCCAAAGGGAATACTTAAGTATCTTTTTCCATGTTCTAGGTTTACTAGCTATAAACTTATTTATAGCCTTCATCAAATTATTCTTTGTTGATTCAAATAATCCATTACCTTGAGGATAATGGTTTGATGAGAACTTGAGGATGATGTTGTCATAATATGGCCATTCTATCATCTCTATGGATATAAAAGTAGATCCATTATCATAGACCAGAGATAAAAGTGTCCCAAACCTAGTGCATATGTTTTATTCTATAATTTTAATCACCTCTGGCTATATGGATATGGGGCCCTTCCCCGTAGTGAGCCGGGGGTACTATAGAGTAGAGAGGCCTCGATCTCTCGAGTGGTTCGCTGTCGCTCACGCCCGTCCGACTCTATCCAGTTCTCTAATCTATGGGTTCTACCTGCACTATTTAGTTTTCATTCCTTTAGTCCATTTAGTGTAGTAGTTAGTAGTAGTTAGAAAATATTTGTGACCATCATAGGAATTGGGGTTAATGAACCCCACAAAATTCATCCCCCATTGGGTAAAGGGTTTATAAATCATTACTAATCTTAGTGGAATGGCTACCTTAGGCTCTTTGATATTGAAGACTTTATATGAGTGGCACTCTCTCACATTTTTGTGATCATCCTTGAAGATTGTAGGCTAGTATTAACCAACCCTTAATATTTTGTGTCATAGTCCTTCCAAATGGATGTCAAATTCTTAGTTTTTCATGGAAAGTGCTCATAATCTTAGATACTTCACTCTTGGAGACACATATTAATTAAATGCATTGAAAGTTATTCCTATACAACACTTCATACTTGATTAGAAAGTGAGCTGACTTGAGCCTTAAAGCTCTATGTTTTTCTTTAATTAATCTTATAAGACAATAGCTATTGATTAGTAAGTGGATAATAGGATCATATCAATCATTATGTCTTAAAATTTGTTGCTCTACCTACATAGAACTTAATTTGGGGTTAATATTGGTAATAAATTGAATTAAAACCTGACACCTTACCAATTTGGTAATCTTCATTTTATTGTCATATTCTTATAGCACAGACATCCACTTACCTCTCATATCTCTCAGTTCATTTTGACTTAGCATGAGCTTGGTGGTAGGGTCTATTATAATGGAATGTACCTTATTACAAATGATACAATGCTTGAACTTTTCACTACCTTGACCAAAGCACATGATTGTTTGTTAATCAAAGAGTAGTTTAACTTAGTATTTTTAAGGTTAGTGCTCATAAAAGCTATTAGATAATCACATCAATCCATATTTTGAGTTAGAACTATAGCTATTATATGATCTAAATAAAATTTTTAAAGATAAAAGTATTTATTGAATTTTATACTAATCATATAGGGGCTTGTCCAAATACCTCTTTGATGTCTTTGAAATACTTCTTTGTCTCATCATTCCAATTGATCTTAGCCTCTTTATTCAACATGTAATTCGAAGGTTTCACTATTTCTACAAAAATAGAAATAAACTTCCTTACAAAGTTTATTTTAACAAATAATGACTTCAACTCCTTCCTTTTTTTAGGGGCCTCTATATTAGATATTACATTTACTCTGTAAAGGTCTCTAGAGATTACCTCCTTAGTGATAACATATCCTAGTAGTTTTTTCTCAGTAATGTAGAAAATACTTTTCTTTAGGTTGAGACAAATCCTATACCTTTTACATATTTAAAATACCTATTATAGGTACATAATATGATCCTCCCTAGTTTAAGAAAAGATAGTTAGACCATCCATGTATATGATAATTCATTTACCTCAATGGTCTTGGAAGGAATGATCCATACCCCTTTTAAAGGTTGCACTTTATTTATCAATCCAAATGGCACTCTTTTGTAGGCAAAGATGACCCACTTGGTAGTAAATTAAATTTTCATCTTATCTTGTTGATTCACCATCCCCTGGTTATACCCTAAAAAACCATCAATAAATGACATCATGGTAGAACTAGAAATAATTTGTATTACTTGGTCAAGAGAAGGTAGGGGGTAGTTATCTTTCTCAAATGCTCTATTTAGATTTATAAAATCAATGCCCAATATAATCTCACCATTTTTTCTCTTTAATAGAACGAAATTAGTAAGCTAAGTGCAATGCCTAATGGGAAACACAATATGGAATCTAAGAGTTTCTTGACCCCTTTATATATTAGTGGTTAAAAGACTGGGCCGATGGGCCTATACTTTTGTCTAAAAAGTTTTAAATTTTATTTTAAAGTTATAATAAGTTATGACCTTTGGATCAAAGATCTTTAGGTCATCATAGGACAATGTTATGATATCTTTATATTTGGTCACCATTTCTTTGGCTCTTTTGGACTCGATTATTATATAGGTTTTGCTAATATTAGCTAGCTAAGGTTAACCTTGAAATACAAGATCAATTATGTTATAATCTTTCTAGCTTACTTTGGGAATCTTTATAGCCTCAAATATCTATATCTATCTATCTATCACTATCAAAATCAAAGTCTCTCTAAGGCTATCATGCCTTTGTAGATCTTATTATCATTCAATTGAATGACCTTGTCATCAAGTTTTATTTCAATTTCATCACCATTAAGGGTATTGGCTTCATCAATAATGTGACCTTTAAACATTCTTGAGCTAGTCATAAAGTCTATGATATATTGATCATCAATAAATACCTATAAATGATTGATATTATCTAGCATTGAGGGACATAGGATTATTCAATTATAAGGTTTTGTAACTTTGAACTTTGATTGAACATAAGGTTGACTATAGTTGAATCAAGTTCATCAACATCCTTATTTTCCTTCCTAGGGATTGACATAATGTTATAAGCATCAAAACATTTAATTAAGTACCATAATCTAAATTTATACTTCTTGATATAGAATAACTTGCATTGATATTAAATCTTGACCTAATTGACTACTAGTTCAGAATCACCAAAAACTAATAGTTCTTTGGCCTCATGTTTGATTATCAATTGTAATCCAAAAATAATTGCTTCACACTCAACCAAATTATTGTTTCATGAGAACTAAATTTTGTAAAATATATTTTATTCTTTCCCAATGGGATTGATTAATACCACTCCCACTTCGGAACCTAATTTACATCTATCACCATCAAAATAAAGTTTTCATAATCTAGGCAAAGCATGAGATTTTTTACTTTGTGGTTTCAAGAGTGTAAACATCAAGATCAGAGTTAACCATGTTGACACTCTCATTGATTTAATTGTACTTAGTGGTCATATGCTTCATTTTAGGCTCTATTTCTATCCTGATTTGGTTGGGAACAACCTTCCAAGGCAACCACATATGTGAACAATCTATTGACATGTAACCATTCAACATCCTAGTCTAGTCTCTACTTAATAGCATCCCATAAGCATTAGGGATGTCTACCACTTGGATATAAATGAATTATTGTATCCTTGGTTCTAAGGCAATTTTAATATGAAGATTCAATAATTCATGAATAACTTTGACTCTTGATTTATCTAATTAAGTCATAACTATATCAGATTTAATGTGAGTCAAAACTAATTTTTCATAAATACCCTTAGGTATAATTTGTATATATGCACCAGAGTCTAATAAAAAATATGTAGATCCTTACCAAAGATATTGACTATAAGTAGGAAAGGAGGAACCTCTACCTTATTTTTGTGTATTGTAACATTAGCATGTGTAGAATTTTGAGGCTTACCAAATTTTTTAGACAAAGATTGTAAAAGTAGATCCCGTTGTTCTATGATTTGAGTCAACTCATACAAGGTAATATAATATTATATATTTTTCGTGTCATTTACTATATTATATCTAATCTTATTTGAAGAATTAGATGCATTAGCATTGGGCTTGGAGGTACTTCCCCTAGAAGGCTCTAGATTGTTATCTAAGGTAGTATCAGGAGGAGTCTCAAAGTTATTTGGAGGAGTTAAAGTGGTTATCATTATTTCTACTCCCTATTTCTTAGAGGATAAGTCTTCTTCAAAAATTGCTAAAAACTATGAATCTCTTTAGGAATATCTTTAGGCACATTGTCCTCTTGGAAAGGGAACTCAAATGTCTCCACCCTAAGAGTTGAATCATTAAACTTGGATGACCTTAAAGATCTAGATGTACTTACATCACCATCCTTATTAGGGACAACTTCAAAAGTATCTAATTTTTATTGGAAGGATTCAAAATCATTACAAAATTCAACACAATCTATTCCCTCATGATTATAAGTGTAATGAAATTTACAATAGTTAGGTACAACAACATCAATAGAAATAGGGGCATCTGGTTAAAAATTGTCCCTCCAAAAGTAAAAATCATCCCAGTAGTGTTTTGGATGGTAAAAGGATCAAGGTTTAGCAAAATAAAGTATGGAAACCCAAAGAAGATCATCGCCAAGAACAAAAGAATAATGAAGATTCTAAAGTTCCACATGCTGAGGCAGATAAATAGCCTTCTTTTGAAGATTTTAATGCTCTACAGGCTGAGGTGGATAAAGAGCTTTCTTTTGAGAAAGTAAATTCTCAGAAAGAAGGGCATGGTTTACAATCAGAGACCATAATACCTAAACAAAGAATAGAGGATCTGTCAGATCTATCAAAACAAATCATTGTCTATCAAAGGATAGAAGATTGATGGAGAGATGTAGATGACAAAATTGTGCTAGAGGAAGGTGAAATCTTGGCTGAAGCCGAAAATAAATCAGAGGAGGGAGATATTCTTTTTTCTTAGTCTAGGGAGATCCAAGTGTTATCTCAGGTTGATAATGACTTTCCTTTGGATGAGCTTCCTCCCCTAGAAGTTGTGAAAGATAATGGAGAAAAATCAAAGCAAAAACTAAACCAAAGAAAAAGGACTAAAAAAAAGATCAAAACTAAAGGGGTAGAAACTAGAAGCAGCAAAATAGATCAACAAACTAAAGCAAAAATTCTTGCTTCTACTCCAAATAAATCTAGAAAAATAACTGAGCAACATTCTAAGGTGAAACTAGATGTTGGTTCTCTGGACAAACTTGGAAGAAGATCCACTAAGAAAACTAGAGAGATAGAAAGTATGGAGAATATTACTGATGGTAGGCAGGCAACTATTCTAGATTTTACCCCTAAATAATAGATATGAAAATCATTACTTGGAATATTAGGGGGTTGAATAGTATTCATAAACTAGATATTGTTAGGAATTTTGTTAGAGAACAAAATCTTAATTTTCTCTTGCTACAAGAAACTAAGACGAATAAAGAGAAAGTGGAACAGATTAAAGATTTTAAAAATTATTCTATAAATGCCAATAGTTCAGAAGGTGCATCAGGGGGAACTCTGATGTTATGGAAGAAGAATTATTATTTTAGAACTATAATGATTGCTAGTAAATATCTTATGATAGCCAAAATTACTAGTGTTGACTAGAAGGAGCGTTGGTATATTGTAAATATTTATGCTCCCAACATTAAGAACCCAAAGAAAAAGGTCTAGGAGTTTGTTTAGAATTTTAAAAGTAAGGATTATTTTGGATGATGGATTATAATGGGAGACTTCAATGTGCCTCTCTATGATCATGAGAAAATGGGAGGTAATGCTACCCAGCTGGAAGGAAGATTGGATTTACTAGCATTTATAAATACAGAAGGTTTACTGGATATGGACCTCCATGGGATTCAGTTTACTTGAAGTAACAAGAGAGTTGGTAATGAATGTATTTAGGCTAGGCTTGATCGTGCTCTTATTTCTCCTGATTAGACTAAAGAATTCATCTATAAATTGGAAGCCTGCCAAAAAATTGGATCAGATCATTTTCCCCTCATTTTCACTGCTGCTAAAATTAATCTTAAGAAGAATTTTCCTTTTAGATTTGAGAAGATGTGGATGCAACACCCACAGTTTGAAAGTAAATTGGAAGAATGGTGGAGTATTGATATTGAAGGCACGACCCTCTTTAGAGTTGCTTCTAAGCTCAAAAATGTTAAAAGGGAAGTTAAAATATGGAATAAGAATAGCTTTGGGAATATCTTTGAGAACAAAAATGCTATTAAGGAGGATATTCTAAAAACATAGGTAAAAATTCAAAAGGAAGGATATACTCCTGACCTCCTCATTGAAGAAAATGAAAATTTGGCTCAATATCATGACATCATCAATAAAAAAGAAATCTATTGGAGACAAAGATCAAGGTTGTTATGGTTGAGTGAAGGAGATAAAAACACAAATTTTTTCCATCAATCCACTCTTAAGCATAGAGCCAAAATTCACATATCACACCTTAAAAAGGGAGATTTGAAGATTACAGAGGAAAAGGCCATCATGGATGAAATGGAGACTTTTTTCTCTTCTCTAATGAAGGCTGATCCTAACATCAATTTGGATAGCAGGCTAAAATGCTTAGAGTGATTCCACCTCTAGTTTAAAAGGAACAAAATAAAATGTTAAGATCAATTCTTAAGGATGATGAAATTTTCAAAGTTGTTTGTTCTCTGGGAGGAGATAATGCTCCTAGTCCTGATGGCTTCCCCATGCTTTTCTTCCAAAAAATTTGGAAATTTGTTGGTAAAGATGTATGTGATGTTGTGAAGGAATTATATGGAGCTAAATAGATGCTTAAGGAAGTCAACTCCACCTTTCTATGCCTGATTCCTAATAAAATTGGTGTTGATCCTCCTGATCAGTTTAGACTGATCAGCCTTTGTAATTCTTTCTATAAAATTATTTCCAGAATTCTTACTTCTAGACTTATTTAAGTGATTCCTTTGATTTTTGTTGATCAACAAAATGGCTTCATCCCAAGTAGACAAATCCTGAACTCTATCATCTCTGCTCATGAGAATTTTCATTCCTTGTCTTGTTCTAACAACCAGGGGTTCATTATGAAAGTTGACATAGCTAAGGCCTATGACAGAGTTGATTGGTCATTCCTCTCAAATAGTCTATTAGCTTTTGGCTTTGACTAAAAGGTTGTTGGTCTTATTCATCAATTGATTTCTACCTCCTCTATTGTTGTTCTGGTTAATGGAAGTTCATCTCATTTCTTTTATCCCTCTCAGGGATTGAGACAAGGTGATCCTTTATCCCCCATCCTTTTTGTTATTATGGATGATTGCTTGGGGAGATATATTTGAGACTTGGTCCATAAAGGTTTCTTTAAGGGATTACAACCTTCTTCCCATCCTCTAATATGTTCTCATGGACCATTTGTTGATGATACCATATTTATGGGTAAGGCTAAAGTCAAGGAAGCCAAAAATTTGAAGGAAGCTATTAACTTATATTCTTCTGCCTCTGGTCCATTGGTTAACTAGAATAAAAGTGTTGTGTTGTTTATCAACACCCCTATCCAGAAGCAAAATAAATTTGCTAAAATCCTTAGATCTTCTATAGGATCTCTCCCCTCTTCTTACTTGGGTCTTCCTCTTGGCCTGAAGGTCCTTAATGCCTTTTGGGAAGATATTATTAAGAAATTCAGTAAGAAACTTTTGGGATGGAAAGGAAATCTTTTAAGCTAGGCAGGTAGGTTAACTCTTCTCAAAGCTTGTCTTCAAAGCATACCTACTTATGCTTTAAGTCTCTTTAAAATTCCTAAAATTTATTGAGTATATTGAAAAAATTCAAAGAAATTTTCTATGGACTGGTACTGAGGAAAAAAGGAGAATGCCTTTAATTGCTTGGGATCATGTTTGCAAACCTCTCAATGAAGGGGGATTGGGGATCAAGAAAATTAGAAGTATGAACAAAACTCTTTTAGCCAAACTTAGATGGAGAGTTTACATTGACAACAAAGAGTGGAGTACCATATGGAAACATAAGTACCTCTTCAATGCTAAATCCCTTCCTAATTTCTTCTCTTCTCCTGATGTTATTCATCCCTCTTCCATATGGGGGGCTATTCAGGGGACCAAGAAAATTTTAGGAAAAGGATGTTCTTGGAAAATTGGTAATGGGCTTAAGGTGAAATTTTGGGATGATGTCTAGTTAAATGATCATCCCTTGATTTGATATTTTCATGATAAAGATTTAGTTGACCGATGCAAGTAGAGATATGGCATATTAGTTAGTCATTATTGGTAGAATGATTCCTGGGTGAATTTAACTAATGTTGATCAAGGCTTCAGTAACATCCAATTATATCTCAATGCTGTCTCTCTTTATCCTTATCTTGAGGATAAGATTATTTGGCATGCTGACCCTAGTGACAAATTTAAAGTCTCTACAATCTTTGCTTCAAAGGGAAAGGGTAATCAACCTTTTTGGTCTCATGCCTAGATTAAGTGTCTCACCCCCAAAATTAATAATTTCTTTTGGACTCTGCTTCAAAATAAATTTTTGATCCTTGACAACTTGAAAAAAAGAGTTATAAATGTGGTTAATAGATGTATTTTATGTAGAAATGGATTTGAAGATAGAGACCATATGTTTTTGAATTGCTCTTACACCCAGCAAGTTTGGACTGAGATTCTTGATTTTTGGGGTTTAACATGGGTCCATCAAAATAATGTGGAACTCTCTTTTAAAAGCTGGTGCTACCCCTCTAAGGATCCTGATGCTCATTTTCTATGGAAACTCACTCTCCCTCATCTCTGGTGGGGTATCTGGAAAGAAAGAAATAGTAGAATATTTAGGAGTAAAGAACTTCTAGGATGGGTGCTTAGTTAGAATATCATTAGAGCCATCAAGGAGAACTTTAAATCTGAGAGGGATTCTGATCAAACCTTCCAATTTGATAACCCTTTATGATTTGAAGGGTCTAATTTGAAAATTGATAATCCAATATCGATCATAAAATGGTTTGTTCCTCCTAATGGATGGATCAAAGGGAACTTTGATGGAGCAGCTAAGGGAAATTTGGGAAGATAGAGATGTGGAGGGGTATTGAGAGATCATGTGGGAAATGTAATTAATGCTATTTCTATCCTAATTGGTAATTTGAATAGCCATATTGCTAAACCTACTGCAGCCCTCTACACTATTAAATTAGCTGTTGATTTGGGGTATTCCAAATTATGGTTGGAAGGTGATTCTTTGAATATTATTAACATCCTCAATAATAAAAATTCAATCTCATGGTATATTGAGGCTACGGTTATGGAAATCAAAGCCTTAATTCAAAAATTTGAAAAAGTGGCCATATCCCATACATATCGAGAGGCCAATGGGGTCGCTGACTGGATAGATAATCATGTTATTCAAATGGGGCATAAGGTGAGGTGGCTTGATGAATTAAATAAGCACACTAATCTTAAAGCACTTATTAATTATGATTCCATTCATTTTAAAGTGGGAAAGATTTGCTTGGATTAGCAATTTAATGATTTGGTGGAGTGGCCTTATGGTTGTTAGATTACTTTCCTTGAGGAGGTACATTCTAGAAAATGTCACGTGGTTACCGCATGTATCATTAAACAGGTGAACTCCATTTCAAGGCACAAATAATTGGTTTCATTTCAACCTTTCTGCCTTCTGTGTTTGGGTGCTTTTAGGCAATATGAGGGGTGAAATGCAGAAGTAAGAGCTGAAAAAATGTGATGAATGGAAGGCTAGACATGACATTTGGAAGATTTTATAGAAAGGGAAGGTGGTCAGTTATCTGAAGTGTTTGCATGGCTTTAAACCCCACATCACTACTACCTTCTATAAAACCTAGGTTGATGATAGAGTTACTCTCCACGGAGTCACTGTGAATCTTACTGAGGAATTCATTGCTGAGGTCACGGGGCTTCCCATGGGTGGTATTAAGTTCTCTAAATAGACCAGTATCTCCAATGCAGCCTACAAATTTTTTTTGAAGATGGATGCAGAGGAGAAGCAATTGGAAAAGAATGGAGACCTCTTTGACATGGATCAGATAAAAGGAATTTGGTGAGATGTGCTATGCTGTATCTATGAGTACTTTATCCTTGATGGTAGGAATAAAATAGTTCAAAATTCTCGTTTTGTTTTTCTCAACCACTTCAGGCACAAGGATAGAATTTCTTTCCCTTTTTATTTGCATTTTTTATTACTTCAAAGCTTGTATGCCCATAGAAAGAAGGAGTCTTGCCCCATTTTATATGAAGGTCTGATACTTCTCATAGAGGGTTTTTGTAAAAATAAATCCATAGCTTTGACTCCTTATTATGATAAACATAAGGGTTCTTAGTCCAAAAAGTGTAAGAAGGATGAGAATGTTAAAGGGATAGAAAAGGAAAAACCAAAATCCTCTAGTTCTCAAAAACATATTATAGAAGAGGATTTTGAGTCAGAGAGTACTAAAAGTTCTAAGAAGGATGTCATGAAGAAAGAGGAAGGGACGGATGTTGGGGAGTTTAGCTCCAATTTGGAAGGTTATCTAGAAACTAAAGGAAAAATTGAGAAAGGGAATGAAGGGGATACAACTGAGGAAAACTCAGAACATAGTAATTCTGACAATGAGGGTAATCAGACTGTGTCCAGGGGAGGTATCAAAGACAAAGATATTTTAATTAATGATCTAGTCTCTATGAGAAAGGAGGATCATATGGTTTTGGTTTCTACTCCTATTATGGAGATTGGGGGACAAGAAAAGGAAGACCCTATTCAGCATGAAGACCCTGTTGAGACTAAAGAGGAGGAACAGATGGATAGGGAGGAACATATTGAAAAGGTTGATTCCCCTCCACATGAGATTGTAGAAGACACTTTTGAATCTATGCAGAGGGAAACCAAGCTTTCCTTCCTACATTCTGCCAAGTTCAAAGCCAACTCTATTCTCCAAGTTGATTCTTGGATCTATAATGAAATAATGGGGCTGAAGAAGAAAGTGGAAATAATGCAACATAATTAGGATGTTGATTAGACCATAATCAACCATTTAGAGGGGCAAATGAGAGATATCCCAAAAAAACTTAAAGATTATGAGCATAATCTTAGAATGCTTATTAAGGAAAGTAGAACAAAGATGGAGCAGGTAACATCAAGCATCTGTGCTACTGTAGCTAACCTTGGTAAAAGAGCAAATGAAGAAATAATATCTTTGGAGGGTCCAAGTAAGAGGACAAGGTAGAATTTGAGGAAGAAACCCTTGCAAGCTATTGCTAATTTGGCTACTAATTCCATTCAGGATACTGCTACGATTGGGAGGGAGGCTGTCAAGATGATCATGGAATTGCAATAGAAGCCTAAGGTCTTCTTTATTGGTTTTGTTCCTGTTCAAGTCCTTTTTGCTGGTTGTTATAACTAGTTCTAGTTTTTGATCCTATTTCTTGGTTCTTGTTCTTAAACTTTATTTGAGGTTCCAGGTCCTTTTAAAACCTGGGTACTTTTAGTGGACTATGTTTGTGGTTTTAGGTCCATGTAAAACCTGATTTTGATGATATCTTCATTAGGTTTTAGGACTGCCTATCCTAGTGGTTATTAATGTTTTATCTTTTTTATTCCTGTTAAAGGGTTTTGGGGTCCCTTCAAAACTTGCTTTTACCATAATCTAAAACATCAATAATATTTATATCAAGCATGTTACTTATAGTAGATGGGTCATTATTCTAGTTGTTATGGTAACTATTTTTATAGAATCTATTAGTGGGCCTATTGAACCTTTGAAAGACAAAATTCCTACGAGAACTCTCTCTAGTATTGATTACTTTCATTGAAACTAAAGGAAGTCAATTCTAAGATTTTGAACCATCTTAAGGATATAATCACTCTCATTCTTTGGGGCCTCAGAATTATAATCTTGAGTATTAGAATTAGTTGTAGGTATTAAATATTTTTGATCTTGTAGATGAGATCTATTGGCAGTATTTCTAAGAAATCCTAGGTTTTGAGTGGGATGTGCATGACTCAAAGGGGGTTGGTTCAAAATTGAAGTTGGTTTAGGGTAGGCACATTTTGGTTGGTGTTGGGAATAACATTCATAACAGGTAAATGTGGATTGACATTAGGAATGGAATATTCCAATTGTCTTTGGGGTTTCATCTAGTTATTGATGACCATAGCCTCAGTATAAGCTAAAGCTAATGTGTTCATGGGACCAATAACTCTCTTTATAAACATAGAAGTCATGGGATCTAAGGCATCCTTATAAATTTCTAAGGCTAAATCCTCATCAAGTATATAAGGAGATATGGTCCTATTGAACATTTTATAGAACTTAGCATTGAAGGCTCTTATGGGTTAATTTGATTCCATTTTCACTATAGTGAATTTCTAGTATACGACACAAGGACTAATGATTTTACAAAATTGGTCAATGAAAACATTGTTAAAATCAACCCATCTAGTAATGTGGTATTTAAGGAGGTTTGGAAACCATTTATACAGAACATCTGTAAAATTAAAATAAAATAGCCTACCTGTTACGTCTTCATGAGTCACATTCAATAATCTTAATACAACTTTAAAACTCTTAATGTGTTCTTTGACCATTATAATGCCACTAGGACTAAATTTTGGAAAATACTTTTTAGGATTATGAGAAAGGTCATGTACCACACCTAACACATTTATTAAAGAGCCACTAATACAAGATGTACCTTGATTTGGATCAAACATATAGTCACCATTAATTGGTGAAGTTGGCAAAGACTTTGAAAGTATGCACTTACCTTTATCCTACCTAGTTCTGCTATGAACTTCTAATGAAGGCATAGGTTTTCTAGTCTCTAAACACAACCTTGTCTTGATTCTTGGTAATTATAGATTTTGGGATTTGAATCATATTTAAAATATGATGTGTTAGTATTATCTTTATAGGGAACAATGATCAAACTTGTGCATTAAGAAATTTTTTTTAAAGATTTATATAAAGGATGATAAAGGAAAACAATCTTTAACTAAGCTAGCTCAAAGATGTATCCAAACATGTAAATATGATTGATCTTTACATGTTCAAGATCAAATAAAATCAAATTTCCAAAGTATCTATCAGTATTTTATCAAAATAACTATTACTAACCTCATACCTATTGAATTGACAAAGCTTAATCCATCTTTACCGTAATTAAACATATACCTTCAAAGAATGTCAATCTTTGTCTAAAAGAAGCACAAATATGGGTTTAAGACCATAAATATAAATGATATTTACACAATTAAGTAAATAATGACACAATTATGGAAATATTACTCCAATCTTTTAACACAGTTCACAAAAATGGCCCAAGATACTTTAAATTTACAAAAATCTAACTATCCCTCCTATTACTAGTGAATCTCCTCTTGTTGATGCTTGAATATGTATCATAGGTGCCTAGAGTTTTCAATAAAACTTCTCATTTTAAAATTATAAGAATTCAATTCATGAGTTTTATGTTGTGATAATCATATTATTTATTGATGAAATAGAGGCAAAGTAAGTGGATTGTTTCACAATATTTATGATATTTGGTGGTTGGAAGCCACCATAGCCAAATAGTTAATCTATGAAAAATATGAAATATGTTATGCTAATAATGTTGAATTATGATAAATAACTAATATAAAGACTAATCTAAGATGGATATTTACAATAAATATTAAGCTAAAGTGATCTGTTAAAAAGGATCAAAAGGAAAGGTAAGGTAGAGAAGAGCTGTTATTGATCTTTATTCCAAATATCATGAAAAATTCAAATATAATCAAGGTAGGCACTTAACCAATGTATGACATAATTTATCATAATTTCAAATCCTATAAGACTCAGGCAAACACTAAGGATGGTGTGAAATAATGCAAATAAGAATCAAGTTCACTTTAAAGATTTACCCCTATAAGCAAATAATGTTATCCCAAATGTAAGAAGAGTAATCAAACAAAATGAACCTAGGGAATTTCAATTAAACTATAATTATCACAAGTTAATAACTTTACATTTAAGTGTACACATATTTAATTTAGAAAAACCATTCAAATCTAGATATCAAAATAAACAAGTGAGAGAGAACATAGGATAGTAAAAGACACAAGCAAATTCAAACAAAATTTATATAATTTCTTTCTTATATTAATTGATAAAAAATTATAATTATATTTCATCTCTAATCATTCCCCCCATTTCTAAAATTAACAATTATCCTTTTATAGGATGAAAGGAAGCATGCCAATAAATTATACCAAATTACAAAAGTATAAGTGCTTGGATAACTGTCCTTTCCATAAATGATTTAAAATACACTAGACTTTCCCCAATGGATTGACCTATAGGAAATTCATTTTACAAGTTGCACATGCATTTACAAAATAATATTATCTTTTCAAAAGTATACAAGATCAATTAAAGAAAAGAATATTCCTATCCTAACTTACAGGCCCTTATGCTATCACATTTTTTTGTTTCCCCTACAAGATATTCATCCTATAATGTTGTTCATTGATAAGTTGGAGATAAATTATAGGTCCCATGATTTTTTTTTTGTTTAAATCTTCTAGGCTCTTGATATCCCTCTCAACCCTTTCCAAAGATTGCTTTATGTCTTTGGCATTTCTTATCTTCTCCTTTGATGATAAGAGTAGGCCCACAACCTTATTATTATTATCCCCTATTTTCCCTTGTCCTTGATTCCTTACTCCTTGTTTAGTCATATAAAATGCAAAAATTATTAAATTGAGCATGGATAAAGACACCCAATCTATAGGTCCCTCTTACTTGCTCTCTATATCCTCTCAAGCTTATTTTCACTAATTTCCAGTCATTAATGGCATTTTGGACTTGACCTCAATTGAGCTAGGACTCTCTCTTCATGACCAATCTATCCCCCTAGGTCTCATCTACTTAGGACAATAACACCAAAGTTGAAAAGTATCACTAGACCCTAGGGTGTCTTATTTTGAGTTCTTCCATCCAATCACATTTTGAGCCTAGGTTACCATTTTTCCATGATTCTTATTATCCATTATGTCGACCTAATCTAGTTCCATCTAACCCATGACCAATAAATTTATATAAAATCCCATTCAAATATCATTTGGAAAGGGTTGGAAAATATCATTCAAGCAAGTAAGAATACAATCAAGACCACTCAAGCAATCTTCCTTATTCTCTACATATAGCCAGCCTATACACATTTAATCCATTTCAAGTCCTTTCAACCCCTAGTCATCTCAAGCATACCCAATGTTATAATTTCTTATATATCATTAAATATTGCACAAATCACTCTTAAATGAAGAACTACATATGGCTTGATCCCTCCTTAGAGTATTGGTATGTAGGTAGCATGCCCACACATGGGGTGTGAAGCACATCCAATGCATCTTACACACACTAATCCATTTTCCCCATTTCCAAAAGTCTATTTTTATTACATAAAATATAAAATTACATGAATAATCATCTCTATAAGGAGCTATGTTGATAGTAAGGACCTAAAAATTGGTACACATGCTCACACTAAGCAGGTGAACAAAACCAATAAAGCTTAGATCTTGAGGACAACAGTGCCAGGGAAGGACTATAGTGATAGATCTTAGGATGTGTAGTTATATTTCTCCTATCCAATCAAGAAACAAAGTTGAAGAACCTATTTATGATAGTATCCCAATCTTGCATGCAAAATTCTAGACCCTGTCTCAATTGAAATAGTTTAGAATAAGCTAAGTCTAATTTTTCTCTCACTGCTATTTTTAAAAAAAGGTTTAATTTCAATTGAATTTCACAAATCAATGGATTTAATTAGGAATATTATTTACTGATTTATCCTACTTAGACTTGTTTATTAAATATAAATAAAACTTGATTATTCCTAAAAATAAAAAATCATTTGGTGAAGCTGACTTACTTTGAATTTCACATAAAACCCTCGGGTAGATTCTTAGCTAATTTTAGCTATAAATTTCTTAATTTTTTCTTGAATATTAAAATCATAAATTTCTCTCAAATTTTAAAATTTTGTAATAAATTTTAAAATAAATTTATTTCAAACCCTAGTTGCATACACTAGGTCCTAGTAATTTTCTATCATTAATCCAATAATTTCCTAAATTTTTTCTTGCACATATAAATCAAAATTTCATCTCAAAAAATTAAAATTTTGTAGTAAATTTTAAAATAAATGTATTTCAAACCCTGGTTGCATCAACTAGTCCCATTAATTTTCTAGTAATTTTCCAATCATTTTCTAAATTTATATTTGCATATTAAAATCAAAAACTCACTTCAAATTTCAAAAATTCATAGTAATTATCAAAAATTTATTTTTTTCTCAAAACCCTTATTTCATCTACTAGGTACCATTAAATCAATAACTTTCCCATTAATTTCTGAATTTTTTCTTGAATACTTAACTCAAAAATTCAATTTTAATTTCAAAAATTCAGAGTATTTTGCCAAAATATTTTTGATATTTCTCTAGTTGCATGTATTAGCACCTATTTTATTCTTGAGGTATCACCTTACATCCATAATCAAATTGAAAAAATGATGCTCATTTATTTACAAACTTTTCTTACATTTCTCATAAATAATAAGGAAACCATAATGGTCCCTATCATGTACATGAATGATGAAGTCTATCATATGTTAGTATAAAGCTTCATCCTTTGCATTTCATGCTTATGTTTCATTATATGGGATGATATTACAAAATTCATTGTGAAAAATGCACAAGATTTAAAAATTCTTTTTACATATTCTCTTTTTCTCATATGGAATAATTACCAACTCCATTTTGATAAATGCATTCAAAATGTTATGTTGCATGTCAAAATTTTCTATGCCTTCATGAAAAAAGTCATACTCCGTATCCTTTGTTTTATATTCCTCATGTGGAAAGTTTTTCAAGTTTATCATGCCAAGAAAATTATAAATATTATGTTTCATGTCAAAATTTTCTATGCCTTTAATAAAAAATTCATACTCCCTATCCTTTATTTTCTATTCCTCATGTGGAATTTTTTTCAATTTTATCATGCCAAGAAAATTAGAAATATTATGTTCCATGTCAAAAGTTTATATGCCTTTATGCAAAAAGTCATACACTATATCCATTACTTTCTATCTTTCATATGGAATAAATTTCAATCTTATCATGCTAAACATATTAGAAATGTCATAGTTCATGTGAAAGATATTTATTCATTCTTGCACAAATCCATGCTCTCAAACCTTTGATTTCTCTCTCATGTGGAAAAAATTTCAATTTTATAATTATAAACACATTAGAAATGTCATATCACATATCAAATTTCTAAATGTACTCATATGCAACTCCATGCTCTCTATCCCTTGTTTTCTATCTATCATGTGGAACATTATTTATAATCATATTAATATACATGGTTTCTACTTAGATGTATCTAACTCTTTGTCTACTTTTAATTATCTCCCTATCACTACTAGACACAAGTAAACACTAGTGGTTACATCTATACCTTCTCTCTTCAAACTTGGTTCATCTATATTTTATCCCATACCTACTACTATTTTTGTGCCTATAGTAGATTATGTGGTACATGCTATCACCCGAGTTTCCAGATATAGGCAACTTGATTAAACCCATGGATATAGATTTATCACTCAAGTAAACACCCCTTCCCATCTAGTTTTATGTCCTTGACCTATTAAAATTATTCCTACAATCTAGATTTACCCACAGTCTAGACCTTCATCGCCAACACAAAGATTTCATACACCTCCACAGCTTTAGGATTCTAAATAGCTTCCAAATATAATGTATACACCTAAAATAATATCATTGAGATCTCATACATCAACAAATAGAGCACATTTTCAAAGAGATTTCACTACTTCTAGATGGGTCCCTAAGATCCCTACAGTTGCATCCCCTTTTTAGAATTATAGAAGGACCCCATAATTAGTTTTCACTATATATTTTTTAGAACATTTACAACATATACAACTTTCAAAGCCATGGTCTCAAAATTTCCATCATCCTTCAAGATCATGCATGATAATTCTTGATATAGGACAACATGATAAGGAGTCTTCCATGAGACTCATCGGTTAGTATCATCTCTTCTCAACCTTTCTCCTACATAATTTTTCATAATTACTTGTATAAAGCTTATTTTCAATTACTCATACATAGTTTATTATACTTGATTATATATAGTTCAAATATTTAAAAAATACAAAAAAATTCAAATATAAAAAAAAACCAAAAAAATATTTTGATTGTATGCATCATCCATGGTTTACATTGCTAATGTCACGCTAGGAATTACATTTGACATTTCATGATATTGTATGTCGATTTATCTACATTACCATCCTTCACTTGATCTTCGTTGAGTGTGTGTAGTGACATCCAACTACTTGATTTATTCACTCTACCCATTGAGGGGATATCCTACTTCTACATTCAAGACAAACTTTGATATACATACCCATTGGAGGAATCTTCTACATGATTATGCCATCTAAGTTATGTCATTCCTACACTACAAACTCTGCATTATCAAGCTGATGTACATGACTAGATTACATAGATTACTATTTTGACATTTCACTAGTATCTAACACTTGTGTATCTCTTATCATATACCTAGTATTGTACTAAACATGTATTGCATACTTTCACTCTTACTTTGATTAGTTATATGTGATTTTATCATTCTAATTATTACATGATTTCTCTTGTTACTTAGTGTAGCTTGTTGGACTATATTTCCAATTCCTTCTTGTCTCCTATATGTGCCTTAGGAAATTTGCCAATGTATCTTTCTTCTATTCATGTGTGTGCTTAGGATATTTACTAATGTCTTTTATTTGTACTCTTCTATGAGCCTGTGGCCCTTGTGCCAACATTTCTTGTTTCAATTGTATGTGTATGTGGCATTTAAACATGAATTATATGCTTGATTTCTAATTTAAATGACATATTCCCATGTCCCTTATTTTCATGTCCCATTGGCCACCCTTGTATGTTTATTACTTCTTACTTTGTGTGCTTGTTGATTGATTCCTTCTTGATTGTTGAAATGTCATGATCCATATCATGCATTTTTATATTCTCTTGGATGCCATGATGGACATCATGTTCCATAGGTCTAACTAAAACTTAATAAACTAACAACTAATACTTTAAATTTTATTTTAGTAAATTACACATACTATTACATTGTTATATTTATCTAGGCATACCCCTTTTGATATAACAATCTCTCAAATCAAACCATGTTATATCTTGAGATATCTTATTGATTATCATTGCTATATTATGTATATTTCAAGATTAACACACTTTTAGGGATTCTTATTATGAGGTAATTCATTATAGGGTACCTATTCCTACCCTCAAAATATGGGGCAATAAACATGTGTTTTTATATAGAGATCAGAGCTCCTATCGATCAAAAAATCTAGTTTTAGAACAATTAGAATAATAACTAGTCATCAAACCACTTAGACTATACTAGGTAGACAATCAAGATTTTATAATAGTGATCAATTTTAGATTAGTAAGATAGTTTTGAGGCTAGACTAAAATTTTATACACTAGGGTGTTTTTTCTGGCACTCCTATCCAAATAACATAAAAACTAGGTTTTCCAAAAGCAAGTAGAATGGTAGGTTCAACTATAGTTTTATGGAATCAGATTAGTTCAAATCAATAGTTTTCAATATAGTTTTCTTATAGAATCTAGAAATAGGGGGAATCATGCATGGAATTATTATTCTTTACTTGTAAATTTATATATGGTAGTTTGTATAACTTCTAGATCAGAATCCATGTTTTAGACACTAGTGATCAGGGGAAGATTGCATAACACTTTTGCTTCTTTTGTTTCATGTTTTCAACATTACCCAAGAAACATTAATAGTTATGTGACTTATTCAATTTTTAGGTGGTTGGAATCATTTGGAATAGCTTTCATACAATCCTAACCTCCACATTCTTGAGTACTCAAGTTTTTTAGTGGCTTCCACATAAGCCAAATTTTCAATTTTGGAATGGCTTTCATACAATCCTAATCTCCATATTTTATAAGTTGGCCAACATAACCCTAATTTATAGCACATATTTGGCTATCCATGCCACATATTTATATTTACAAAACATTCATGGGCTATAGGAGCCATCTCATATGACATACTTCTTTATACTAGTATCAGTTTATAGCTTCACTTCATAGGGCAACAATGGAGACAAAGGGCCAACCTTTGTATTCTTGAGCCACCTATTCAAAGGGATTGGACTCATAGTCTAAAAATTTATTATCATATGCATGATCATCTAGCTTTGCTTAGTATGTGACAATGGAGCCAAAGGGCTAGCCTTTGTATTCTTGATCCACCTTCTAGCGAATTAAGCACTCAGCTTCATTCATGATATAAATTTTTGTATAGAATCATCCATCTCATCCATCATTACCCAGCCTTACTCAGTATCATAATAGATTCATACTTACACAAAGTCCTCCCTATGCACTATTCATCATTACTCAGGATCACACAAGCTTCATGGGCTTCACCTTTGTAGTAATGTTTAGGTATGCTTTCTATATTCCTTTATCCTAGTACTTCACTTTGATACATCATTATAATAAATGGGGGTAAATGTATTCATATAAAATGTAAAAATTGGTAACTTGAGCATGGATAAAGACACCCAATCCATAGGTCCATCTTTCTTTCTCTTTATACCCTCTTATGCTTATTTTCATTGATTTCGAATCATCTGTGGACTTCTAGACTTGACTCCAGCTAAGCCAGGACCCTCTCTTCTTGACCAATCCATCCCCCCAAGTCTCATCTATGTAGGAAAATAGCACCAAAGTTACACAGTAGCACTAGACCCTAGGGTGTCCCCTTTTTAGCACTCCTATTTAATCACATTTTGAGCCTAGGTTACTATTTTTCCCTGATTCTTCTTGGCCATTATGTCATCCTAGTTTGGTTTCATCTAACCCATAACCAATAGATCCATATAAAATCCAATTAAAATATCATTTGGAAAGGGTTGGAAAATATAATTCAAGTAAGCAAGAATAAAATTAAGACCACTCAAGACATCTTCCCTATTATCTACATACAACTAGCCTATACACTTTCAATCCAATTCAAGTCCTTACACTAGCCCCTAGTTATCTCAAACATACCCAATTTTAGCATTTCTTTCATATCATTCACTATTTCACCAAGCACTCTTAAAGGGAGAACTACATAAGGGTTGATCCCTCCTCAGAGTATTGGTATGTAGGTAGCATGCCCACAGACATGGTGTGAAGCACATCTAATGAATATTACACACACTAACCCCTTTTCCCCATTTACCAAAGTTTATTTTAGTTACATAAGAGATAAAAGTACATGAATAATCAACTCTATAGGGAGATATATTGACATCAAAGACCTAAAAATTGGTAGACAAGCTCACATTGAGTAGGAGAATAAAACCTAAAGGATTTGATCCTAAAGATAATAACATCAAGGAAGGATTATAGTGTTAGAGCCTAGGGTGTCTAGTTTTAACTCTCTTATGCAATCAAGAAATGAATTTTAGGAACCTATTTATGATAGTGTCCTAGTCCTACATGAAAAGTTCTAGACCAGGTCTCAATATAAATAGTTTGGAATAAGTTAAGTTTAATCAACTATATAGGGAGATCTATTGACATTAAAGACATTAAAATTGGTAGACAAGCTCACACTGAGTAGGAGAATAAAACCCCAAAAGATTTGATCCTAAAGATAATAGCATTAAGGAAGGATTATAGTGTCGGAGCCTAGGGTGTCTAGTTTTAACTCTCCTATCCAATCAAGAAATGAATTTTAGGAACCTATTTATGATAGTGTCCTAGTCCTACATGAAAAATTCTAGACCATGTCTCAATAGAAATAGTCTGGAATAAGTTAAGTTTAATTTTATATCTCTCTCACTTATATTTTAAGAAAAGGTTTAATTATAATTCAATTTCACAAATCAGTGGATTTAATTAGGACTATTATTTACTGATTTATCTTACTCAAACTTTTTTATTAAATAAGAATAAGAATCCATTATTCTCATAAATAATAAATCATCTTGGATGAATTGAGTAGTTTTGTGCTTGAAATCCTCATCATTTATTAGACCCAAGGGACTAAGTGTGGTAGGCTCTTAGGTCAAACTATAAAATATGTGTAACATTTTATCTTCTTACTACTTGAGGTCCTTATAAATGTCCTCAATTTTTGTAGACTAGATAATCAAGGCCTTGATCTTATCAACTAATATATCCATAGCCATATTAAGGTGGGCTAGGCTGACTATCTTTAATTCAGGGAAATGATCTTTAGTCAAGACCTTGATCAAATCCTATACTTGGTAGCTCAAAGCCTACCATTGGCCAACATGGCCTATAGCCTTAGTAATTTGTTTACTTATTACATCCTAATTGGTTATGACTGACTTTAAAGAGTTGAATAAATTAGTCATGGTGTCTTCAAATTTCTTGAATCTATCTTCATTAATTGACAAGATAGCTTGTTCTTTCACGTTCTTATTCTAATGTAGGATACCCTTGATCATTGTATATAATTGATATGTATGATAATGAGCCACTTAAAAGACATTTTACTGAAATATTTGATCTTTTACAAGTTTTTATCCTCCAATTGGATTCAATCTAACAAAAGGTTCCACCTTTTGGAAAATGAATTCCTCTCCACCAATCATGGATTTCTTCTTGATTAACCTCTACAAATTAGGCGTCATTGGGTCAAATTTAACACCATATAAATATTATATCACTTGGGTCTCCATTTGTGCTCCAATTGATTCTCCAAGAGTAACCATTCTATTCCCTTCCTCCTTCTACAAACTGACTATCCATGGTTTGACTTCTTCATGCACCAGAATATTGATTTCTTTCATCAATGTCTAAGGATGGTACATGGTAGGTAACTTTTGTAATTTTCCATAGATGAACCATTAAAGAATGGTTATACCCTTAATCATGTTTTCCTCACTAAAGATATTAACTTTACTTAAAGGATGAGTGAAAGTTATCTTGGGCTTCTTGGTTTTAACTTAGACAATGGCCAATACAACTTTTCTTTTGGGGGTGTGTATAAGAACTAGGTTGAATAGTTCCTCCCCCTTTTATTCTTTGGATACATCCATTTATTCATCCTTAAACTCATAGGATGATGATAACAATTTTAGATCATTTTTTATTCTTTCACCAAGGTCTAGCTATACCATATGAATTTCCTCCACTAGTGATCATATCTCATCTGCTTGAGTTGAAGAAGATGCAATTTCATTATGTCTTTTCTCCTCTAGACTTTTCTCAAGTTGTGCCTTAGGTATGGATTATGTTCATAACTAGGCTGGTGGAGGTCTAAAAGGTACACCACTTAGCAAATGGTACTACCTCGGTCCTAATTCCTATTTATCATCATCTCTTTTTTTCTCCCTCTACATTATAGACTCTATTTTGATATTGTGATTTTTTCAATATAAAGGTGACCTTAGAGAATGAAGAAGAATTTTTATATATGGGGTCAAAATCACTAGGTTGATGATCATAGGGGAAATTTATTCCCTTGACCTTTGCTTATGGATTTGATTATCTTAATTCATCCATTTGGAGATTAAATAAAGTCATATGTTTGGAAACAACTTTAATGTTGTCTCATTATACAAAAATACGCCTTTTAATGGTTAATGGGGGGACATGAAATAACCCCTTCCTCTTAGTTTTGAACAAATCCATTATACATTTGGTAAGCCACCTCCTACTAAGCTAACTTGATTGGCACATGGATAAGTAATCTAAGGGGAGTACATTATTTTCCTTCAATCCTAATTATTTTGAAATCTAGATACAACTAGATGTCTCCAATGTCATCAATTTAATTCTTAGTTAAGGGGCTAACTCTTGGCATCAGATTCTTAGTTATGGCCTTAGTTAGGGGTGGATAAACATAGTCACATATGAAATAGATGTGGTCCCTATGTTTGAATATATGTAATTTTGAATAGTATTGGGAGACTATCTATGTCCCATTAGGTGATCATTCTCTTAGGTTGGGGATCTTTGTGGTATCAATCAAGGCATATAGGAGGTATGACATCATGTAGAATTAGTTCTTAGTTTTCTTCTTGACTAAAAAGATCTACCTACTTAGATAAGTGTTAACCACTTCACCAAATGGAAGGATGAGTTGTTTCTCAACCATAAAATAGACTAAGGGCACCCAAATCTTGTCCACATATGTGGTGGTTGGATTTACACATAGTTTATTCATCAACATCATGATAATTATTATCATAGGTATAAATAGACTAATGGTAATGTTGCCATTAAAATATAAAAACACTTGATTTCTATAATATAACCATAGGACAAGGATGGTCTTTTCATTTTCCTTAGCCCATTTACTAGTTATGGTTTGGTATGTTTTGGGCGTATACAGTTTGTAGTAGTTTTCAAATGCTATGGAAAAGATATAAGCTATATTTATAAAATTATTCTCATTGATTAAGATGCCCTTATCAATTTTTCCATCTCTTAAAATAGGTAAGAGAATGTCTATATAATTAAGTACCTTGAGTTTTTCTATGACATAATGGATACCCATCATCTGAATGGTAACTGTGTCATAATAGAGCCTTCTTACTAACACATTATTCTCCTCTTCTCTCCTAATGGGTTATTGGTTTTCAATGTGCCAAAACAAGCTAGACCAATTATTTTCCCCATTATTCAAATCTATGGCATCAAATTGCATGTCCTTAAAAACTCTTCCTTTTGAATCCATGGTTAAACAATGTTCTACATCCTCTTTAGAGACACTTTTTTAGGTTACCATGGCTGTAATTTCCTCTAAATTTATAAGAAGTGATCTATAACTAAATTATAGATAAAATTATATTTTATTAGGTGACAATCCAATCTTCTTGGCTTGAGTATGATGATCATCGGGTCAAACTAGGTCTTTCAAATGTGATATGGTTTTTCTTAATGTTCCTTACAATGCTTTAATGGTAGAAATTGTTTAAACTTATGTGAGTTTCATGATTTATATTGTGTTTAGATATTTTCATTTCTACCTTTGAATTTCCTAAGTCCATGAAATCTATAACTTATCACATCAAGTTTATGTGGATCTGATGTGGCATCATAATGGCATCTGACTCAATAATATTTAAAAGGTGATCATTATCTTTTGAAAATTTGACATTGATCTCACATTATTGGATTTATTTTCATAGATTAATGTGGTTATTTTATCATTATCCACGAGATCAAATGTCATTAGTGCTAATCTTTGGTAAAAAGTCTATGTTGATCTCATACCATTAGATCATGATTACACAGATCAATGTGGTTCATTGATTCTTGATTTGATTGATTGTAATTCCTACTCCATGGACCATTGATCTAAATGTGTATTCTCAAACACATACCATTGATCTATGAAATATACTTGAACTTTAATTTAGAGGCCTATATCTATGCCATGTGTCTTCATGTTCATCCTTGGATTTTCAATGTTTACTACTCACCATATAATCATCTTCATTTGATTAAATGTAGATCATTGGATCTTAATCCATAGGGTCAAATGCCATTGGTTACTAAATGTTCTTTTGCTGAAAGTGTGTCACTTGTCACTTTCTCACTTGTCTCAAGTCTCCATTGAAGCTTTGAATCAATAAGCACCATTATATCAATCTGGCTTGAGCAAACATGTGATGTTGATCTCATAAAGAAGCTCCAACTTTAGTTTATGGTCAACGTCTTTGAATTTAATCTCATACCATTGGATATTGATCATCTAAGCAAATGTGGATTATTGATCTTGAAAATAAAATGATGTTTAAGTTAGTGCTCGGGGAACATAAAATTTAAGATAAATTATTAGACTAATGTTTTCATTCATATTAATAAATACAAATAATGCTTTAGGCTAAACTATTAAGATAAATTTAAAACATATTAAAGGTAACCCCATAAATTAAAATACATAGCATAGAGTCTTATTCTAAGGTTTATATTGTATTAATAAATATGATAAAACTTAAGGTAGGGATTTGGGATAAGCTTTATAACAAGGGACCATGATTTAGTTAGACCATGTAGAAACAAACAGGACCAAGGGGGATTGGGAAAGTAAAGAGACTAAACATAAAATTATTAAACTAAGGTTTGGTTGTGTCAATAAACATGAATAAACCTTAGGATAAAAATAGAACTAGGTCTATGGGATAAAAAATGGACCCCATATTTAGTTACACCATGCTAAGATAAAATGGAAGGGGGGTTCAAGAATGAAGAACTTTTGATAAATATTTTAGACTAAGGTCTTAAGAGTGTTAATAAACGTGATTAGAACCTTAAGATAAAAATATAACTAAGTCACATTAAATTATTCCCACAAAAAAATTTCCCACCAAATTTGAATTCAATTCAAAGGGCATGAGCTAGGGTAATTGGAATTAGGGTTTTAATTTGATCAGACATGAATTCAACTTGATTTCAATAAGACAAAAGATAGTAAAAGATCAAATATTTATTAAATCATAAAACCCTATTATTTCTCATTCCAAATGGACTTAATTGGAGATGTGACTTGAAACACAAAGATCAAATTTTAGAAAATTTAGGTAAGATTAAACCATGATCATGAAAAAAAATTCAAACCAAATTAGGTGTGGATTATTTTCAAATAAAGATATAGTACAAAACAGTCTAGTGATACTCTAATCAGATGAATTTTTAAATTTAGGGTACAAATTTACACTATTTGACACAAGGGTACCCATTTTTTATAAATGGGGGTATGTTGACCTCAACACGTCCCCTAACCCAAACTTTGAAAGATATTCTCTATGTCATTAATGTAACCCACAATGTTGTTAATGAGATGGTTTGGATCAGTGTTAGTGCTAGGCCTAAGGATCTCCTATGTAGGAGGGGTAAAGGCATGAGATGGGGTAGTATATTAGGATCCTTAGGGGTAATGTTTTTGGATTTTATAGGTGGGTTATAGGTGTCTTGAATAAGAATATGTATGATCACTTACATATAGTTGAAATCATCTTCTAAGTGATAGATTATTCCTAGGTAATGATCATATTTGTCTATACTTTCTATATCTAGGATTTATAATATGATGGATGGACTCATATCCATATGAGGAGTGGCCTCCCCTATAGTAAGGTTCATAACATATGAGTCAAGGTGCTTACTCATAGTTTTAGATATGTCTCTTATTTATTTAATAGAAACCCCACTCCTAGTATGAGTGTTGGGATGAGAGTAATGATGGAATTAGTAGTCTATATTGGTGTTTAAGGTCATGTTTTAAAAACTCATCGATGAAGTCTCACTAAAATTTATCTAGCTTCTCATATAGCCTTTTATGCTAAGATATATTCTTGTGTCACATATATATATATATATATATATATATATATATTCTAGTGGCATATAAATAACCACATAATAAATGGAATGAGGAGGGAAGGTGGATAACAGAAAGGAGAAGATGAATAAAAGGGATATGAAAAGTAGGAATTCCTTCAAATAAAGTTCATCAATTTATGTACACAGAAATAACACAACTAAAATTTACACTCAACTCCTGAGGCTAGACCAAGGAAACTGATGTAATGGATGGGCTATGGATTGGGTTGGTTTTTAGGCATAATGGTATTAAATATGGATGATATAAATGGGTTATCATGATAAAACCAAAATAACTCAGTAGTATCACAATTATCATTAAGGGTGTCAAGTTTCACCAAAATATAGCTCCAACTTCATTTGGTTTCTGAGATCATAAGAAGGTTAATTTTATAGTCAATACTAAAACTAGGGAAATGGGGAATATTAGGCTAAATTAATCATGGGAAAAAATATACTATGTTAGGTTGTATATGCCCAATCATTGTCATCCAAAAAATGTGAATAATATAATTTGAGGATATAACTAAGGAAAATGAGGTATGAATGGGAAACTAGGCCTATATTACATTATAGTGATGGCATTTGTTATAAGGAAAATTATGGATAAATCAAGAATTATTTCTTGTTCATATAAAGTAGCTAAGGAATTAAAAAGAAGAAGAGTAATTGGGGAGGAAATGGAATCCTATCTTATCTTGATATTAATGTTGGAATATGTGCCAATTATGGGATCAGATTCTCTAACCCTATGTAATAAATCATGGTGGACAAAACCTGGTGCCTCAAGAAGGTTCATCCAAAGGAGGTTTAACAAAAGCCAAGTTAGAAGCATATGAGATTATTAAACAATGGATTTCTATGTATGATTTATATGACATTAAATCAAGATTTATGTGATGATTTTATCTGTTGGATTGGATTCCAATGAAATTTATATGCTTGCATGTGTTGGCAAGGCCTCTTGACACTATTTTTTTGAGTTTTTATTATTTTTGGATTTTCTTGAGTTTATGGAAGTAAATGTTTACTTGTGTAAATTAAAGTTTTGAAAGAATATTAATGAAAAAATTAAAATTAAATGAAAATAAAACTTATTTTTATCATTCTCCGATAATTCACAATGCATGCAAATGAGGGAGGAATAAGCCTATACTATTATGGAAGGTGCTAATTTTTCATAACTTTGTTTGGATGCAAACTTGGTCGTGATGTTTTTATATTTTTTATTTCATTTATATGAGATGGATTAAGTATGAAAATTACATATTCTATATATGTAAATCAATGCAAAAATAAATATATTATAAAACATCAATGTCACAAACTTTTTTTTTCACTTTCTTTATCTATAAACAAGCTAAACTAGCATTCCAACTTTTCTAGTTTGTTGCAAACAAGTTTTTCAAATGATTTGTTAAATAAATAAAAATTATAATTTCATATTTTCAAGAGGAAATGACATCACTTTTAATTCATCAAAACAAACTAAATTGGAAGTATGCTAGCTCTTTTTATGTGCCTAGGATTGTCTAAACTTTGGTGGTTGTTGAGTTGGTTGTTTTGAATTCAAGATAATTTGTTTTGACTTTGAAAATGAAATTCTATGTTAGATGAAAATGTTATTCAATGGTCATTGAGATATTCCCAATGATTATGTTTGGAATGATTTTCTAGTGGAAATAAAAAGAAATCTATGTGAATGTAAACACAATAAAAACTAACTACTTTTTTCCTTTTTTTGGTATCAAAGAAAATAAAAAGAAATAAACTTCTCTCCCTATCAAAATTTTATCCTTTTTGAATAAGGAAAGTAATTTAATGTAATAATTAAACTAATATAATCTATTGAATGAATAAAATAATAGAAATCAAAAGAAACTCTAACCTAACCAAGGCATAGATAAATTGGAATGCATGTAATGTGTTGATAAAACAATCCATAGTATGTTAGTTATTTTTATCCTTACGTGATTTTTAAGAAATATGTAACTTGAGGATGAAAAAGTTTAGAATAAATGGGAGAGGATAAGAGGCATAACCATAAATGGAGAGTGATGAAATTGAGGTTGACCAATGTTATAATTTGTAAAGATAATTTGATGTACTAATAATAATTATTCATATGTGGTAATGTAGTTGACATGAATATTATAGAGTAAAGACCTTCATATAATTATAGTAGGACTATGGTTTCAAAATCTTCAAAATAAATTCTGATGGAAATTTTTAGATATAAAATCATGCTAAAAATGGACTTTTTAAAGAAAGTGTTTGGATATTACATGAGGGAGTTAACTAAGTTTAACTAGGAGTTAAACTTGGGAAAATCTCAAAATTATTGAAAATAGAAGAGGAAGTGTGTCAAGATTGATTGGAGACAAACTTAGGACAAATAAAATAAGAAACATGACAAAAAACATGCAAAACATGTCAAATAATAATTTTTGGGAGCTAATTTCAAAATACAAATACAAGGGGATAGAGCCATCACTTTATGTAAGGGAATTGTGAAACAACTAATTGAGATGACATAACTACCACTTATAATTTTCACAACTATCCCTATTTTCATATGAACCCACCTCCTTAAGATAGAACCATAGCCTATATTACAAAATCACCATGGTGATTATGTAACTACAGGGGAATTTCTATAATGTAGGGGTGGTTTTTTCACCTTAAATGTTAGTTTTGTCCTACATGGGAAGTTTTAAAAACAAATTAACATAATCTATATAAGTCAAACAAAGGGGACCAAAAGGGGTCAAGTGAGGATTGAAAAAATAAATGAGTGAAAATGAGTTAAAGAGTTCCTTATGGAGCACTAAACAAGATATCATTACATCATCATTGGATTTATATTGGGATTGTCACACTATGTAAAATTTAGGTCAATAAATTTCCATCCACAACTCTATAAATATTGAGCCCTAATTTTTTTCTAAAGAGATCTAATAACATATACATTCAAATGAGATATAAACAAACCCAAGTTAGAAATAGTTCATTATTTTGTTAGCTAATGATAACTAAGTCCTAATAGATATAAAAAAAAATCTAGTACCTTTCCGATATATAAATTCAAGCTTAATCTACCTAGTTACTACAATGGACACCATTAAAATGTAGTTATTGTTAGCTTCATTCCTTCCTATTAATGCTTCATTTTCCTTCTCCATCATCTATGACCTTTCTCCTTCATTGTTATTTTTATATTTTATTCTCTCCTCTATGTTTTACATGCCATGTTATTTATCCTAAAATACTATGAGTTTATCATTGTGAAATTTGAATTCATTTTATGATCTTCTCTATTCATCTTTAACTTATAGTCAATAACCCTATTTTTGGGCATGGTAATTGCATGCAAAACTAAGATTTTACCAAATGGAAAAGTTAACCCAAAATCATAGAAATATAAAACCTAATTCATTAAAAAGATTATCATAATGACCTAATTCATTTTTATTCAAAAAGCGGATGTAAATATATCTATTATAACCTTTTACAAAACCAAAACCATATTTTTTTATGTTACAAAACTTATTTAAGCTACTTTTTCTTAGGTGCCATATTTGACCTATTTTTACATCCTTTGGTTGACAAAATGGGTCTTTAAGTCTATAAAATTATACAAGTGTCCCTAAACACCCAATATTCATATTAACTGAATTATGTAAAATAGTCTACAAAAAGTATAACTCAACAAGGTTTAGTCCATATAGATGTTTCATAGAGATTCAAATAGTCAATATAAAAAAATAATGTATTATGTTAATAAAAATCATTTAAGACAAATAACCAACTGAAAATGAATGTGGATATGCATTATTAACCACATAGATAACTAATGAAAATTAAATTCTCAAAGTGTTTGCAAAACATCATTAACATTTAATTATTCAAGAGGATAGTATGTGTGTGTGTGTGTGTCAGTTTGGTTCCACTCTTTCTATCCCCAATATTAATATTTACATTCTCCTCCCCTATGATACTCTTTCTCTATTCCACTATGTGAGGGTGGGATAGCCCTGCAAACACCTTAGTCAACAAAATCATAGTTATCCTAAGCTTGAAATAGAATAATAAAGTACTCAAAATGTAGGTACATCTATAAACTAAAATTCAATTCTGTGAATAAAATCACATTCATATAAGATTCTAATACAAATAAGTATCATAATTACAAATGCATATGTAAAAATAATCTAATCATAATTGATCATGAAATAAAATAGTAGATCTTTTAACTATACAACATACATGTCTGAATAGAACATAAAAATCATTAACTATTAATCATTAGTTTCACTCCCCTTACTAATAATAATGTAGTTTTGGAAGAGTGGGACAAAATGTGACATCATCAAATCCTTACATTTGGTTCTCTTAGTCACTATGTCACTCCAAGGTGTTATTTTATTGGAATTAGTTTTCCTATAGGACACTAAGTTCCTTTTTTATCCTCTTTGCATCATTAAGGTTGACATTGAAATACCCATCCTCTATCTCATTAGTGGCATATTATTGATGTTTATATTTATCCTATAGTGATACACTTCTCATATTTATTACATTTGTATCATACAACATGGATTAAATTTTGGGTTGAACCTCAAGATAGCTAGTATCACTCTTTTCAACTCCCCTCAATTATTGATTTTGGTCCATGCTACAAAAACTTTGATCTCTCTATGCTCCAAAGCTTTGGGACCTTCCTCTTTATCCAACATTGGTGTCTTAATTAATTTTTAATGATCCCCATTAGGAGTTTGATCTTGGTATTCAATACCTATATACTTTTCATTCTCTAACACTTTCAACACTTTCTCCTCCACCATATTTATTTTCTTAGTGTAACTTTTATGTTCCTTTTATTTTTTCATAGAGGATGATATAATTTCATAATATATTATTTTTTACCTTTCTCCATATGCTAAAACTATATTTATATAAGAAGGAAACTCGTTATTTAAAAAATACATTTACAAAAAGTCTCTAAATTACAATATGTTTCTTGGATATAGTAACTGGATAAATGGAGAGAAATTTTCAAAAGGAGCTGGCAATACCCCTTAAGACATCTTATTTCCAAAATTACAACAAAAGACTTGAAAGCTTAAACCAAAAAGGAATTGGATTAAATTTTTACTTGTCAATATATATACATGGGTTCTATTTTTAAGAGATAAATATTTTTTTCCCTAGGAATAAGGGGCCTCCTATTAATGAATTTTAATAATCCTCATAACTTGAGAAGGGAAAGAGAAAAAAGTCCTTACTCATGGCTGAAATTTTTACTTGACCTTTGGGCTTCCACTTCATGTTAGCCCATTCTCTAACAATGTCAATGTTGGGTATTTTTACTTGAAATTTACCTAATATTGCCTTTGACCATCTAAGACTAGATTGTTTCACAACTGAGTCAGGGATTTACTAATACATAACTCCCTCCACTATGGATTTTAGATATTGGTATCAACCATTTCATTTTTGTTCTCAGCTACTATTTCTTCCCAAGAAATAATGACCTACTTGCCTAGGGTAGGAATATCCAATTTTGGGTCCATAATACCCACATTATTAGTAAGGTAAATGCATCCAAGATAATAAATTGATTCCTAGTAGAACTTTGTCTTGTCTTCTATATATATTCCCCAATAGTTTATTTAGAAGTATACAAAGAATCAACATCTATTTCCCTAGTTTTAGATATTGATGTTGAAATTTATTTCTACTTACTTATGATCCCATTAGTATTTATCTTTATTAAGTGACTTATTTATCATCTATGCCAATATCTCTCTGTATGGTTGTGAAATCTACACATAAATTTTCTTGGTCATTTTCTAGATCTGAAATTTGTGTTCTTTGCAACCAATTTGTGTACCTTTCACATGCCTTATATGTTTACATGTATATTATTTATTCATTAATTTATTCAATATTTTTATATAGGTTCAAAAATATACCCATATAAAATCCCTAACCATATGTAAGTTCATATTCCTCTACCAAATCCAAGACCATCTAGCTAATGGTTATCCAAGACATTACCTCAAGATATTAACTCTCATAGTGACATTATTTACACACATTATTTACACTAATTTTTGTATATTTTACATAAATTATAGAAATAATTATACCATGTATTTTAATATTTTTATCAATTATATTATCCTTTTAAGAAATAACTTTTGATTTTTTTGGTTTCTCAAAATAATCTTCCTCTCATGAAATGGTAATAGTCTTACACTCATGATCAAATGTAACATTATCATGATCTTTACTATTTCCCCCATTGCTCTCAACCATGATATTCCTATTTTTTCTTTATATTGATCCAAGATAAGGTTAATGAGAAATGTAATGAAACTTGTTTTGATCCCAAGTGTTACTAATAATTCAATGGATCTAATAAAACATTAAGGCCTACTAATATTACCCAAGTGTTGGTTGTCATACATGACATATTAGATAAGTGTCATGATACACATGTTGACTCCATAAAATACACAATCTCATCATGGGTGTATTTTTTCCATCAATATGAGGACTAATAATAAAAGGCTTTAACTATAAGGAACACTTTTATTCTTCTCCTTTGGAACCAAACTAGTGATATTAGACATTTTAAGGGTATTTTTATTTTTATTTTATTTCATGAGAAATTTGTTATGAAAAACATTCCCCATTTTCAAATGATCAAATAGGGACACATTTATTCTTAAATATATTATAATCGATCCCCATAAAGATAGAAAATGACTTTATAACCCAAACATACCAAAGACTATGTTTTATTATTCAATTCTTTATTTTTAAATGAATTTTGGATTAAATTGAGACAATAAATAATTACAAGGTTGATTTTTTTAATTTTATTCATCTAATTAACCAAGATAATTATTTTTATTGTAAAAATTATTAGATTAATTAATAAATCAGAGTTTAAGTTGCCACATGTCACTTATTCAATGAAAATAAAATGAGTATCCCTGTATTTTTTGAGTTTTAACATCACAAAACCCATCACTGACTAAGTATTTAGACCTATTTTATTTGGAATCAAATACATGTTAGACTTTACATAACTTTGGCATCTTGGTTAAATGATATTGTTACAACTCTCTCTCTCTCTCTCTCTCTCTCTCTCTCTCTCTCTCTCTCTCTCTCTCTCTCTCTCTCCGTTCATAATAATTTTTTGGAAAATAAAAGCTAATTATTTTATTCTTGTCACATCTTAACTAAGCTAGATCATGACAAGTGTCTTTATTTCAATTCATCACAATCCTTTGATCATTGTTTTAATTAATTAATTACTATGACTATGTGATTAAGTGAGATTGATCCATGTATCACAATCTTGTTCCATCATATAATATGGTTTAAAAATCTAAATTATGAATATCCAAAACTAAGATACTAAGTGAGATCGTGCCGTGTGTCATTATCTCATAGCATGGAGGATAATACCGAGATATAATAGATTTAAAAGATCATGGTCAAGTGACATAGTGATAGGATACCATTTATCCATCCCAAAATAGTCAAATTCCATTACTCATCACCTTGTAGCTCTATACACTAACATGATGTAGAGATAGAATAAAAGGAATAATTTAAGTGATGACACAACATGCTTCCATATACCCAATGATGATACAGTCAAAGAAAACATATATTACTAACCTATTTAGATGTAAATAAAATATATAAATCGATATCATGAATAAGTGATATAATGAAAAATTTAAAATGTATATAAAAATATTAATTCTAAAATAGATGACTAAGCTCTTGAAAGATGAGAAAAATTGACATGTCAAAAAAAATGGTGAAAGTATGTGTCATAATATAAAATTAAAATTGGAAAGATATTTGACATGGATTGTTATGCTAAAATTATTTTTCACAAATAATTTTTGTATATTTGGTCTCATTTATTAATAAATTCAATGCCAATTGTGAATTAACTAATTTATGAATTATAATCTAGAGATTTTTAATTTCCATAAGCCCTAATTATCAAAATAGAACATATATCTCATTAAGAACTACTATGGTAGTTTAAAAGTAGAAACAAACTCCATCACTATTTTATTTTTGGACTAACTAGGAATTCAAAGACATGATTCAACCATAGTGCTCTATAGAAAGTCTTCATCCTTTACTCAACTATATATGTAGAAGTAAAATTAGATTGACCATATATTGATAAGGAAAACTTGAATCTATATGAGATAATATAGGGATGTCTTACTCTCCATTTAATTTGTTGGATTGAAAAAAAAACAACAAAGGCCAAGGTATTTCCCTATGCTGACTTGATAATACAATTATTAACTATGGGTTCATGCACACATGATAATTTCATATAAATAATAGTAAATAACCATTAGTCTTTATAGATATTTTGGCCTTTGATAAATATTATATATTTCTCACACTAGACATGACCTAAATTCAATAAATAGTGAATTAATGGTTTAGAGACAAGAAGGCCAGGGAGAATTTAAAATATTGGATAAAAGACCTTAACAATTTTTCCATGGAAAGGAAGGTACCAAATATATAATTTAGACTAGGATTTAATATTCCATGGATTTATTAAATATATTACATGGAGCCCCATCTATCACCTATGTTGATGAATTTTGGGTTCCACTATTGTCCATATTTTTAGATGGTAAGGGTGTCCCTGTATTGGGAGAGATCATAAGCTACAATTTGAATACTTAGAGGGTCACAAACAACATGATATATAATAATTTATATATGTTTTAATATTTATTAGATGTTATTTATGTCACTATGAGATCTAGTGGAATATAACCTTAGTAATGGAGAGGGCAAAATAAAATTTATGATGACTTTGACTTCTACTACATTCACAAGTTTAAGGATTTCATAAAAAATAACAGATATATTTTACACCATGATATACAAAACCATTAATTAAAAACATATTCCAAGGATATCTAAATAACTTAAAATGTCATTTAAATAATTAGGGGACTATTGGTTCTACCTAGACCACATGGTTCTTAGGATAAATGTAAAATTGGTGTCACTTTTTATCTATATACGATAAATCTAGATAAACTAGTTGAACATGAAATAACATACTATATTAGAGTGTTGATGAGAATTATATAAGATCCAAGATGGGAAATTTTTAAAAAAAAACTTCTTATCGTAGGTAGATAACAAATCAAAATATGGGAGAAATTGGGTAGGTCATTTTCACATATAGTCTTTTTTCATTTAAAATTTACTAAAATTAGATATTGGGACCCTAGGGGAGTGGTAGTCCATGGAAAACATAATCAAATTTTAAGGAATATTGGTGTTGTACCCAACATTCCCCTTCTCTTTAAAAAAATGGAGACCCACTTTTATTTTTATTTGTCCCTATTTGTTAATTTTTACTCTCTATTCTTTAGAATATTTATCATAGTGCTCCTTAATCTCAACACTTGGAAGTATATATAATGATATTTTACATTTCAGACTAACTTATTAATGCCTTTTAGGATTTTTCATATTTATGTAGGTTTTAGGACTTGGTTTGATTTAGAGTTATTTTGATTAGGATTTTGGTAGTTAAACATTTTATTTGGTACTTAAAGTTTAGAGAATCTATTCATCATATATGTTCATCAAAATTTATTTCTGACTTGTTCATTGGAATTTTTATTCATTGCTTTTGTTTTAATGTTATTCTAAAGGATTTGGTCTTTGGGAATTTTTTTGGAGGATTTTTTTGGTACTTAAAGTTTATATAATTTATTCATAATATATGTTCATCAGAACTTGTGTTCGAGACTTGGTCATCAAAACTTTTGTTCATGACTTTTTTTTGCGGTTTCATTTTTTCACAACTTAGTTTTATTAAAAACTCCTTTACGATTTTGGTCATTAGGGTTTTTATTTGGAGGTTCTATTTGGAAATTTTATTCAAACATCATTCTAAAGGATTTGGTCTTTTGACATTTTTCTCAGGGTTTATGTTCAGAGCCTTTGGTTCAAGAGAATTATTAGCTTAGTCCCAATACAAAACCAAACACCTGACTCTTGACCATCAAAATCCCACTAGACTTGGATAGTAAAGTGGAACTACTTCACGACACTTGATAAAAAAATGTAAAGATGTCACTTCCCCACCAATTAAACTAATATGATTTGAATTATAAAGGTAAAGCACATATATGAACATTGGACATTAAAATCACATGAACTAGAATTTAATTCAAAATGCTATATCAATGGCTTATGGATATCAATGTGTTCATTTAATTAAAAGCAAATTTTGAGCTCACTTGCTACTTTATGAACAAAGCCCTAGCCACCTATGAATCCATTGTAAAGAAGTAACTAGAAGAAATGAATTTTCATAGTATAGGAAACTAAATTTGAGAAAACCAGACAATTGCAATGGATTCATCATCTTAAAGATTCAGAGGAGTACTGCTAGCATCCTAATTCTCTATTAAGGATTCCATAGAATATATAGACATGATGTTTAATGCAATAATATTAAATGATAGGTATGCCAACTACTCAAAATTATGGGATGTCATTGATGATATTAATTCATTTTATCATGAAGGATATTTGTCCCCATCATAAATCCAATTGGTGACATGCCTACTCTCTCTCAAGAGATAAGGGCTACACTTCATGGCATCCAAGCCCAAGGTTATGCCTTGAATCATATTATTGTGGGACTTTTTATTTTCTAGAAAGGTGACACAAGATAACTTTTTACATCACATATATCACTAGATGGTCATGTCTTTCATTTCTATGGATTATTTTGAAAGGTACTTATCTTTGCCAATTCTAGATGTCATATTCAATAAGTATAGGGTGGTAACATGGAAAAACCATAATTCAATTGAGAAAAATATGGGATCATGGATTCTTCCTAGGAAATCTATGTTCTTAAAGGAAAAATCACCCACCCTTATTAGTAAATTCAAAATGGGGGTTTGTTTCATGATGGCCCTATTGAACAGAATATATGACATGCAAAGTATCCATTTTATCCACCTAGATTGGGTGCCACTTCTAGACATGCTAATGACCTCTAACATGAATGTTTCCTTGGGGGAGATTATCATATTTAAGATAAGGTAGTAATTTATTCATAGAGAAAAAATTCCCAATTTAGGGGGCCATTTTTATATGATGGCATACTCAGATGTAGTAATGGGAATAATGTACAGGGACTTTGGAGAGATTTGGAACCAAACTACTAACTACATAAACAATTAAATTTATGATTACTTTTTATTCATGCACATATATGCATACACTAAGAATATCTCTTGGATTGATGAGGATGAATAATTGTAGGTGTGGAAAGCTATTTATAAGCCCTAGTGCATAAGATATCAAAGAGTATAAAAAATACATTGGTTCCTCAGGATGACTATTGGCTATACCTAGATTATATGGTGGTCATGGTCACTGGTAATAAGGTTAACCCCCTACACCTTCCTTAGTATGTGCCATAGAAGCTTGCAGAGTAAGTGATCACATTTTAGATCTAGTGGAGTGTAGAAGAGGATATCATAAAATAAAATAAAGTCATGTTCTATGGGTCTCATATGATAAGTGGCTAAATTTTCTATATGATAAGTACATATTATGAGGATGTAGGTAATCAAAGGAATCACTATCAATTGTCCACCCTACCTCATAGAGACTAGGATCCTCATGTCAAATTAAAAAGTATATCTAAGGCTTTGGTATTCCATACTAGCATGTGCCCTATGACCATGATTTTTTTTCTTAATTACAAAGGATGATTACCAAGTCATAGAAAGGGAAAAAATTGTTAGGATTAAATAGGACCATTTAAAGATTATTTAGGGAGAACCATCAATTTGAGTTCAAGAGATGTAGACAAGGCTTCCACCCCTTAGAGTATGGGATAATTCAAACTTATAAGGAAATATACCTCGCAAAAAATAGAGGAACAAGGGGAGCCTTCTTAATAAGCTCCCTAAATATTGAAGGCTATGAATAAATATCCTAGTGTGACTAAGACTGAGTAAAAAAGATCTAAAGATGATCCAATTGAATTGGAATCCTCTATTATCGAAGGCTATGATCACCTAACTACATTTCATGTGAATACATCTATAGATAAAAAATTTTATACTACGCTAAGTCAGCAAGGCTCCTCCTTAGCTAAGAAATGTTCAATTTGTTATAAGAGGAAACTAAGGGCTCCTCCCCTCATAGAGAACCCAACTAATGATCAACCATAAAGATGCACATATTCAATTAAATAAAAAATAGAGGTAAAACAAGAAATATATTAATAGGAGGAATTATAAATATCAAAGTAACTAAGACTTATAGCTAAGAAGTTGAAGTCACCAATAAAATATGACTAATCTAATCAAAAGGCTTAGACTTCAACCCCTTCTTCCCAAAATCCCTCTTTTGTTCCCATTTTTGGTTCAGTTCCCCTCTGATCTATCTTACAAACACCTTTTCTTACTCATAAAGTGGAGGATGTTACCTTTACCACTATTGTTTTAATTTCCCCCATAATGTTATCCATGTATATTATTTCCACCACTACTAACATTCCCTCTAAAAAATCCTCAATCCAACCTAAGACAAGAAGGAAGGACCCTAATAAGGTTAAAAGAGCATTGGAAAGCTAACAACTCCATGTTTCATCCACTCAAATCAACCTTCCAATTCCTTTCAATATCTCTTCCTAAGATACTGTTGTGACATCCTCAGGGAAATATAAGAGGTGAAAGAAAGTATATATATTCCTCCCAATCCACCAATATGGAGGTGTGGATTGGTCCAAAATCATATGGCCCTCCCTTTCTAACTCAATACTCAATGGAGTTTAGAATAATCAATAGAATATCAATTGATGAAGGATACAACTAAGGATACATAATCAATAAATCCAACCCAAATAGTTATCCCACCATGGCCAATTGATCTTAGATTGAAGGTTTCTCAAAAGCCTAATTTCAAAATCATAAAATTTCCATGAATAATTTTCACTACATTTTTAATGAGTTTTTTTTCTCTTTCAAATTTATATGTTTACTTGAATAATTTCCATTAAGATGCTATATTCTATAAAATATTAGTGGTGTCTTATTACAAATATTATAATGAATAATGTATAGTATTATTAGTATTTTGACTCTAGATCATATTTTTATCTTATGAGTAAAGTGACTATGATTAAAAATTTAATATTTACATTATCTTTGATTATGATCATTGGATTATATTGTAATTATTCCCTCATATTCTTCACTGTGTTTGTTATGTTCTATGTTGGCAATAAGTTTAAAGCATACATTAGGTAGTGACATCTACATATTATAATTGTTGACCCAATTTTGCCCCTCTAGCAAAATTTTAGTCACCCTCTTCGAAAGCCATGAAAGGCCAATCAATTTCGGGTTGCATTCCATCTTCAGGTTCATGCTCAGTTTAACGAAAAGGTTCAAGTGCCTTGGTTCAAAGGAAAAAGTTCAAGTCAACGGTTCAATGTGTCTAAGTCCCACAAAAAATTCAAAGTTTTATGCAATGGGCAAAAAAATTGCCGCACATAGCAGCGGTGGGGAAAAAGAGACCACCAACACAAGCAGTAGGTGGCAAAATTGTTGTGCACAGTAGCGGCAGGGAAAAAGAAACTAGCAGTGAACTCAGCCGACGTCGGCCAAATTGCCACGCATGGCAGCTAACTCAACTGACATCAAAAAACTACCATGCACTGCAATAAATTGGCTGACATCAACAAAATTGCCATGTGTAGTCCACAACATTGGGTGGTAAAATTACCGCTCATAACATCAGGTGGCAAAACAGGCCTACAAAACACAAAAAAAGGCCCACCCAACGGGGAGAGGAGTAGGCTACATGCAAAATGAGGTAGCAAGCATGGTCCCAATAGACTTATGATGTCATCTATAGTGTTTTCCCTCTTCCCAATGAAGACTCAAGTAGCCACTTGCAAGAAAAGGCCAATGAGACTCCTCTTAGCTCTTCCCATATAAATACTTAGACTTGGTCATTTTAAAGGATCTTCTCCAATTTTGTAAAGAGCACAGCTCTCCAAATTCTCCACTTGAATCAATAAAATATAGTTTTTATCTCTTTCTTGGATGGATACCCTATGTATATCCTATGTGTTTAATTTGTGTTCAGTCATTTTCTTTTAAATGCTCTCACAGGTTCAAATACCAATGCACCAGCTATCTACAAAGTGTTAGTTTGTAGTTTACAGGTGAAGAGTTCCACCTAGGGTGCAGAAATGAAGGAGGTCACTTATAGTATGCATTCCACAACATCTTGGTGAGTCCCTGTTTCTTGTATTTTTCATCAAAACCTCCCTGTCATTCCAACAACCTGATCTTTTCTGCTAAGTCTCAATGTATGTATGTTATTTTATCCGATCCCGAGTGTGGAGATGGGAAGGTCTTTTCATTTTTTGGTGTATCACCTCTTTAGAGTAGGCTATTTGTTTTCCTATATTTTCTTCTCCCTTTTCATCTCCCCCAATTTATAGCTATATATATATATACCTGCCTGTCCATTATTTTTGCACTACCTAAAACAAACAAGATACATCAGAGGGTACTAGCCCATATCTAGAGACTCTCCTCTCTTGCTTCGCCATCCCATAGGTGAGAGAGGAGTTTCCATGTTGTAGGGAGAAGGTAGGAACCTTTTTTCCTACCACTGGGTGCAATCTCTGGTCATTAACAGTTTTGGCATGCCCAGTGGGACCACAAGTTTTTAATCAGTAAAGTTGTAGGGTTACTCGCTGATCCTGTTATAGCAAAGGAACCACCAATACAACACCATGCTCATCAATAGTTTTGGCATGCTGGGTGGGATGGTGTTTTTATTAGTTTCCGATGGAGTAGTATTTTAGGATTGATGCTGGTCCTACTACAATCATTTCAAAGATTTCCAACATCTGGTGACTCCACTGGTAAGAGCTCAGTTCTTTATTTTAAGACCAATCACTTAAACTTCTATGCCAAAGGTTACCACAAGGTTAGCTTCAAGAGGGGTCCCTTTTGTTTTCATTGAGCTGCCTTTAAACTCTACTAAAAGGCTTAGGTTTGAAACAACTCGCCCTTATCCATTAGTAAATCCTCCTAGACTTGTTGCTAGGAACACCAACCCAGCTCAGCCATAGTTATAGCTCATTCTAGCCATGGCATTGCCTTTTGTAGCTTTTCGCAGTGAGAGTCCTTTAAACCTCCCACACTATGATCCAATTCCAGGAACAACCCTAATAAATGTACCTTCTTTTGATGGAATGGGACCTATTATAGTTGTTGAGCATATCAAGAATATTGCCAACCTTTTCAATATTCATAATATAATAGAAGAAAACATTGCCATCAGACTACTAGCTTTGTCTCTGAAAGGCAAGGCTCTTGATTGGTATGGAACCTTGCTTGTGAATTCCATACATTATTGGAATGAATTGGGCACCCATTTAACTGGTCATTTTGGGGAAAAAAGTGATGGCCTCTCTCTTGCAAAGCAGCTAACGACTATAAAGAGAGCTTCGCACGAGTATATGCAGGACTTCAACACATGGTTTCAAAAGACTTGGGATAGAATTCCCGTCTTGGTAAGGCCAACTCCCAGCTATGCTTTCTTATACTATTTAAAAGCATTAAAGAGTGATATTGTTGTGATGATCCAATCTATGGGAGGGCACATATTGTCTGCTGCTTATGACATCGCCATAGTAGCCGAGAATTGCTTGGTACAAGTTGAAAAGATCGCACCTAGGCCCAACATGCCACTTTTCCTAGAGATGTTGCACCTATATAGACCATTGTTCCCACCATTATTCCCCTGCCCACCATTGAGAAGCCAGTTTTTGTTCCATCAAATGAACTACATGAGGTAAAAAGCCTATTGCAAAACATGTCAAATGAACTTATAGCTCTTAAAAGGCAACAAGCTCAAAATAATAAGCTGAATCCAAGATATCAGCATTATGGTCAGGCACCTAAAACCCCTTTTCAAGGCTATAATCAAGGACAAGGTCAACTCACTCAGACCAGGCCTTATCAAAATTATAACTCAAGCCCCTCTTCATCATCTAAAGCCATGGTGCCTACTTAGAATAACCTTGTACATGAACATCCTAGCTATTCGACCATAGGACATGGTCAAGAGCAAGCTATCCATACAAATGATATGATGAATTTTTTCTAGAATTCAAAAAATTAGGTTGCTGATCATTCTTAGTTTTTTGAGTTTCCAGTTCAGCCCAGCATGAGTAATAATCAAACTCAGCTGGACTCTACCCTGATAAATCATGAAGAGGGCAAGCTCTGTGTAATTAATTATGGGGGCACTACAGGCAATCAAGTTGATTGCATTGCAGCCAACATGAGATTTAAAAGAAGAGTAGTTGAAGAAGTGTAGGCTTCCCCTTAGGCAGTAACGAATCCTCCATCACACCCATTTCAAAGGGCCCCATTTTCTAGACAACCATCTGTGCCTCCAACACCTCAATCTACAGCTCCAGCCGAGATCAGCCCAAAGGAAAGCACGAAGGGAATCAGCCCCCAAGTGAATATAGTTGATCAAATGAAGAAATTTCATGTGAGCATTTCTCTATGGGATTCATTATCTCTTTCAGGATAGAAGGATGTATTGAAGAAAGAATTGCATGAGCTAGATCGATAGGCCATCCCAACAGACACTGATAACATCCAATGATGAATGGGCAGCTTTCTGCTTCAGATCAGGTAAAGAAAGAAGAAAGGACTCCCCCCTTTTATGTATCTTTGATCATAGGGGATTTCTTAGTACACAATTACATAATCGATAGCGGGGCCAACACTTCAGTAATGCCCAAGTGCATTGCTAATAAGATGGGATTAAAGTATGAAGCAATGAACAAAGGAGTCTTGCAACTAGATGGGACACCTACAAAGATAGTCAAGATCTTGAAGGGTTTAAGTTTAACATTGCATGCATGCTTGACATTCCCAATCCCCCATGATATAGTGGTAGCAGATGTTCCTCCATATTTTGCAATCTATTTGTCTCGGGACTTTACATCAAAGATAGGTGGCTATCTAGCAGTGAATTGGTCATATCTAGTTTTCAAAACCAAGTACAGGACCAAAGTGAAAATTGAATCTGAGCCACTCTACAAGGACCATCTAGAGCCCTATTCACCCAAGGCAGTGAATGTCAGTTACACTATCATCGATCCAGAAGAGTCTCAGAAAAATTGATCTTCATCTTTTGCTCTTGAAGGAGTCACAAATCTACTCTTGGATGAGTGGGGGAGCGATAACTTCGAGCATGATCCTTATAAGTTTATTGAAGAGGTAGACCTTGGCATATATTGCTTGCATGAAGAAGGTGCCATCATGCCCAATATAATGAAGGAGAACAATGAAGACCTCGGCCTATGGCAGCTATTCTTCGATGGTTCCAGAAGTAAACTGGGCACTAGTGGTGGGGCAATGTTAGTTTCCCCTTCTAAAGAAAGGTACTTTTCAACTTTATATTTATAGTTCTCTTGCACATGTAATGTTGTAGAATATGAGTCTTTGATTAATGGACTTGAGTGGGCAAGAAAGAGAGGGATCAAGAAGTTGCAAATCCTAGGGGACAGTAAACTAATTGTGAACCAAATAAGAGGCCTAAACTTGACCAAGAACTCCTTGTTGAAGTCTTACAAGCACAGAGTCTAGGAATTGATGGAGGATTTCCTTGCTCTTAACATTACCTTAATTCCCAAGGAATAGAATAAGCAGGCTGACAGGCTGGCAGCTGTTAGCACCCAATTTGATGTTTCAAAAGAGATAAGTAAGGATTGTGGTTCATGCCATTTAAAAGTGGTGGTTTGGCCTTCAATTCTAGACAATGTTACGAATTGGCAAGTCTTCAAAAGTGACCAATAGATAACTCTCTTACTACAGGAAGAAGTTGAGTTTGCAGTCCACAATCAGGTGAAATTGCAGCAGTAATACAAAAATCAGATCATCCAATTGAAGAATAATAAACTCCCTAAGGGTCTGGTCACACTTGAAAGTATTTTCAACAGAGATGACCAACTAAGAAATGACAAGGCATGCATCACTACCAGAGAGGAGAATCATGAAAAAGTTGAAATCTTCAAGGACAAGCTGCTAGTGCTTGGTAAGGTCTGCACACTTCAAGAAAGGCAAGCTTTCATTCTACTATGTCAGGAGTTTACTGACATCTTCACCTGAAATTATAGCGACTTGAAAGGCTTCAATCCAAGACTTGACCAGTACACCATTGAATTAGAGGAAGGTGAAAAACTAGTCACACAAAAATAGAGGCCTATTAATCTGATGATCAAACTCCTTATGTAGAAAGAATTGGTCAAGTTGATTGAGTCTGGCATTATATTTCTGATCAAACATTCCTCATGGTTGGCCAATTTAGTTCTAGTTAGAAAGAAAAATGGGGAGATCAGATTGTTCATCGACTTCAGAGACCTTAATAAAGTCTCCTTAAAGGATCATTATCCCCTTTCGAACATGGAGCAGATCCTCCAAAAGGTAACCAGTTCCAAATGTTTCTTCCTCTTGGATGGTTATTCGGGATATAATTAGATTTTGGTGTGAAGCTTCGACCAATACAAAATAGCCTTCACCACTAAATGGGGAATGTTCACCTACCAAAAGATGCCTTTTAGGCTATCTAATGCAGGTGCTACCTTCCAGCGAGCCATGGACATGGCTTTCAGTGGTTTGATAAATAAGAACATGCTAGTGTACCTTGATGATATAATGGTTTTCTCCAAGGAGGTGGGCTAGCACATGGAACACCTCAGGTAGATTTTTGAGAGGTGTAGGGAATTTGGCATCTCTCTAAATCCAAAGAAATGTGCATTTGTTGTTCATGAGGGGAAACTTCTCAGCCACATTATGTCCAAGGAAGGTTTGTCTATTGACCCTGAGAGAGTCCGCTCCATTCTGGAGATGTCCCTACCAAAGCATAAGAAAGGCCTACAAAGTTTCTTTGGCTGGATAAATTTCATTGAGAGGTTCATTTTGAATTTTGCTAAGATATTTAAACCACTAGCCTCTATGCTGAGGAAGGGTGAAGAATTCAAATTGACAACACCAAGAAAAGATAGCTTTGAAGCCATCAAATAGGCTTTAACCCAGGCTCCCACTCTAATCAGCCCCAACTTCAATAAAGACCTCAATCTCTATACCTTCAGCAATGGAGAAGTAATATCTGCTATGCTTACTCAAGTAAACAGTGATGACCTCGAGCAACCACTCACCTTCTTTAGCTAAGGGTTAGAGGACTTCAAAATTAGGTACACTTATGTAGAGAAGCAAGTCCTGGCAGTAGTGCATAGTAAGAATAAATTCAAGTATATGTTGTCAAATAGTAGGATCCATCTCATGGTTCCACACTCTGGCATCAAGGATTTCTTGACCAATCGAGACTTAAACGAGAAAAGAACGGGATGGATCACCAAAGTGATGGAGTAAGACATAGACATCAAAATTGTCAAGTTGGTGAGAGGAAGGGGCCTGTGTGAATAGCTAGCAATAGATTTGAGGCAAAAATGTGAAGACAACTTGTTGATCCATGATGCAACCACTACAAAAGAACCAGTTGTCATAAGAGATTGGACACTGGACATGAGGCACTTCCTTCTTACGAGCGAATGTCCACAGGGTCTTTGTAGGGCCAGAAGAAGGTATTTTAAACTTCAGTCCCTTCCTTATGTTTTGATTGATGGAGTATTATTTAGGATGGATCTCTCTAGGGTTCTCCTGAGATGCATTGACCCCAGTCAGGCTGACAAGGTATTGGCTGAGTTTCACGATGGGCCAGCAGGTGGCCATTTCGCCCCTAAGACCACAGTGGCTAAAATAATGAGAGCTAGCTATTTTTGGCCCACTCTTTTCAAAGATACCTATGTCTAGGTAAGGAAGTGCCAAAAGTGTGTAATTTTTGATAAAAAGCAGTGATTGGCTACCATGCTCCTACAACCAATCCAGGTGGAACATCCATTCATGCAGTGGGGTCTGGACTTTATAGGTATGATCAATCCTCCCTCCAGTACTGGACACAAATGGGTCTTGACTGTTATGGATTATTTCACCAGGTGGGTGGAAGCCATTGCTTTGAAGGAAGCAAATGAAACTGTAGTCTTGGATTTCTATGAGGACTTAGTGACACATTTTGGGGTCCCAGCCACTATAATTTTAGACAATGCCTTGGCTTTTCTGGGAACCAAAACTAGTGAATGGGCGCTGAGGTGTGGTATATACCTCAACACTTCATCAAATTAATACCTGCAGGGGAATGGGCTGGCTAAGTCCACTAACAAAAATCTAATCAAGATTATAAAGAGGACCATGAAAAAAAATTAGAAAACTTGGCATGCCAAGTTGAAAACAGCTCTATGGGCTGATCGGATCACTCCGAAGAGATCAATCAGAAATTCTCCATATATGCTTATGTATGGAAGGGAAGCAAGGCTTCCCATCTCACTCGAATTCCCAGCACTAGACCTTGCTCATTAGCTATAGTTAGAAGAAGGAAGCAACATGGAGGTCAGATTGTGTGAACTAATGGAGCTCCAAGAGATAAGGGACCGTACCATAGCTGCCATGTCTAGTCACCAGCAACAAATAAAAAGACACTTCGACAAGAAATCTTCATCAAAGGACTTCTCTGAAGGAGACATTATTTTGAAATGGGATGAAGATAGAGCTAAGCCTTGGAAAACATGCAAAATTTGATGCCCTCTAGAGCGGTCCTTACATGATTACTCAGTGCAAGTAGTATAATGCATTCCAGCTCTCCAAGTTGAATGGTGAAGAATTGTGTATCCCAGTCAATGAGATACATCTAAAGCATTGCCACTGATTTTTCATTTGGCTGTACATAGTTTTCCTTGTTTTTCCTATTTTCCCTAAGTGTAGTTTGCACAGTTAGTTGTTTTTAGTCTTATGTGTTTCCCTTTACGTGTGGGCGTAAATTCTATATTTTGATCCTAGGATCTTTTGGGCTATTATTAATTCTTTCAAGCTAAATTTGACTCTGCGCCCAATGGATATTCAAAGGCAACTGGGTCCTAAGCATAGCAGGTATGCTTCCCCTGGGAGTCACCAATTTATTGACCCAATTTTGCCCCTCTGGCAAAATTCTGGTCACCCTCTTTGAAAGCCATGAAAGGCCAGTCAATTTTGGGTTGCAGTCCATCTTCAGGTTCATGCTCAGTTTAACGGAAAGGTTCAAGCACCTTGGTTCAAAGGAAAAAGTTCAAGTCAACGGTTCAATGCATCTAAGTCCCACAAAAAATTCAAAGTTTTATGCAATGGGTGGCAAAATTGCCTCGCACAACAGCGGTGGGGAAAAAGAGACTGGCAACACAAGTAGTAGGTAGCAAAATTGCCACACACAGTAGCAGTAGGGAAAAAGAAATTGGTAGTGAACTCGGCTGATGTCGACAAAACTGCCACGCACAGTAGCTAACTCAGCCAACATTGGCAAAACTACTATGCACGGCAGTAAATCAGCTGACATCAACAAAATTGCCGCATGCAATCCATGACGTTGGGTAGTATAATTACCACTCACAACATCAAGTGGTAAAAAAGGCCTGCAAAACATAGAAAAAGGCCTACCCAATAGGGAGAGGAGTAGGTTGCATGCAAAATGAGGTAGCAAGCATGCTCCCAGGAGACTTATGATGTCATCTATAGTGTTTTCCCTCTTCCCAATGAAGACTCAAGCAGCCACTTGCAAGAAAAGGCCAATGAGACTCCTCTTGGCTCTTCCCATATAAATACATAGACTTGGTCATTTTAAAGGATCTTCTCCAATTTTGTAAAGAGCACAGCTCTCTAAATTCTCCACCTGAATCAATAAAATATAGTTTTTACCTCTTTCTTAGATAGATACCCTGTGTATGTCCTATGTGTTAAATGTGTTTAGTCATTTTCTTTTAAATGCTCTCACAGGTTTAAATACCAATGCACTAGCTATCTACAAAGTGTCAGTTTACAACTTATAGGTGAAGAGTTCCACTTGGGGTGCAGAAACAAAGGAGGTCACTTATAGTATGCATTCCACAACATCTTAGTGAGTCCCTGTTTCTTGTATTTTTCATCAGAACCTCCCTTCATTCCAACAACTTGGTCTTTTCTGCCAAGTCTCAGTGTATGTATGTTGTTTTATCTGATCTCGAGTGTGGAGGTGGGAAGGTCTTTTCATTTTTTGGTGTATCACCTCTTTAGAGTAGGCTGTTTGTTTTCCTATATTTTCTTCTCCCTTTTCATCACCCCCAGTTTATAGCTATATATATATATATATATATATATATATATATATATATATATATATATATATATATATATATATATATATATACCTACCTGTCCATTATTTTTGCACTGCCTGAAATAAACAAGATACATCAGAGGGAACTAGCCCATATCTAGAGACTCTCCTCTCCTGCTTTGCCATCCCACAGGTGAGAGAGGAGTTTCCATGTTGCGGGGAGAAGGTAGGAACCTATTTTCCTGCCACTGGGTGCAATCTCCTATCATCAACAATAATATAATAAAAAAAATTATAAGGGTTTAGCCTTAAATATGAACTACTAATCCCCTTTTTTTTACCCTACCTTTCCCTTTTTTCTTAATCATATCCACCATGGTTTAGATCTATCAATTCACTGTAGGTTATCTCTTATAAATCTAGGTTAGATGTTAGACATAAGTCATATCTAAATATTCTAAGGTAAATAACCACTATGATTATTGATATTATACCACATGGTTATTTACAAAACCAATACCCACAACTTATGCCTTAGAATTAATTCTCAAATATCCTAAATGTAAAGGGTATATTTTGTAATAATATTTTTTTTGCATAAAACCCACATATATAAAAACCTTTGTTAAGGATACTTTATTTCTCATATTTGGTTTTCTCTTGTAACTTATTTTTTAGTTATTTTAATTTTATTAAATTCTCTATATGTAAATTCTCTTGTTTTATCTTCTCTTAATGTAATTTGTGCAACCTTTCCTTTTCTAATTTTTCCTTTTGTAACCGTTCTTTTTCAAAAATTTCCCTTTGTAACATTTTCTTGTCTAATTGTTCCATTTATAACCTTTATTATTATAATTATTCCTTTTTTAACCTTTTATATAGACTAAAATATTATGTATGTAGTACTTTAGTCTTGTACACTTAGAAAACATCCACCATTCCTATACCTTTCAGTTATAGACCTTCCCACTAGTGAAATGCTTGCATTTAGTATCTCTTTGTGACTAAATTGATTATCTCTTAGTTTTAACTTTGTTATGTTAAATATTGGCATTATATAGTGTGAAAAAAAATCTAAATCTAATCATTATCCTTCATTTATAGTTTTAAACCTAGACCTATTATATAGGTTCCTAGACACTTGTATCCCAAACATACACCCATTTCAATGCAAGTATCCACCTTTCCTAAAAAGTGTCCAATGACAAAAGATCATCTAATTTATAAATGATAAATATCCTTAAGTTTGGCATAAGTGATTTAGTGTAATATATTTTCAAAATGAATTGATATATATAAAATAACAACCCTAATTCATTACTCACCTAGAAGTCACATACAAATCATAGATAAATATACCAAGAAGTAGTCAATCAAGCATTATAGTTAGAAAACCTACCCTATTCATCCTTATTTACATATTATTCATAGAATAAATTTTTTAATAGGTATTAAACATTCAAAGAGTAGCTCATGAGACATATTTACCAAGTTACAAGATAGATCATTACATGTCTATGCTTATCACACATTAAATCATTGTGCATAGACAAGCCTACATGTATGGGATACATACTTGAGTCTCAATCCCTCTTAAAACTATTGTATATGTAGGAAAAACCCATTTATATAGGGGTATTTGGGCTAACTAGATACTATGATCCCACAAACCCATTTATTTGATAATCAATCCAAGGGTAAGGAAGTTAGGGTTTGATCTTTTAACAAATAAAAATATCATATGTTCACAATCTATATACATCATAATAAAGGAAATCTAAAACCCATAATGCTTAATCTAGTCACATCTATATCTAGTGGGTATTCCATCCATGACACCTGAATTGAAGTTAGACATATGTGTCAACACAACTATCTAGATCTAATGCAATAATTGAGGCCATGAAACTAATATTCCTAAAATTTTATGAATATGATATGATCATCTTCTAGTCTAATTCTAACCTATTTTATATCATTCTTGCATGAGAATAGTAAACCATCTAAGTATCATTGTTACCTATTCATTGTAATATTTATCAATAGTTGTACTTTAATATTTTTATCAATCTTAGTTTTATAATTTTAAACTATTATTTATCTAAAATTATATCAATTAATATACTCATTAGGTTAGTTCTCCATAATTTTATAAAATCTAATATAATACCCATTGACCCTAAATATGACACGTATCTAAATTCAAGGTTAAACATTTATTGAAACTTATATGAACTAGATCATACCTGCATAAGCATAATAAATGAACTATCTTATGTTCCCTATTCATTGAAATATCTATCAATAACTATACTTTACTATTTTTAGAAATCTCAATTTTATAGATACATAATGATATTTGTCTAGTTTTTACTAATTTTCTATCATTAAAATATTTCACGATCCTTGTGTAAAATATAATCTAATACCCCTTAACCTTAGACAACCACACATCTAAATTTAGGGTTAAACACATTTATTTTTCTAATTTTTAGTTTTAAACCTTTCTTGCTCTAAATTTTCCTTTTTAAAACTTTTTTCTATTATTTTTCATTTTGTAACCTTTATTTCTCTAATTTTTATTTTTATTTTATTTTTCACTTTCTCCTTAAGAGATACATTCATAGTGTGAGTGGGTTTCTTGATTTTAGGAGTGTTTATTTAACTAGGTGGTGGTTTCATATATTTATCTAGTATAGGATCACACCTATCAATGATACTTTATATTTTATTTTTTAAAACCCAAAAAATATATATATGATGTTCATGCATTATATGATATGAAAAATAGTATTTTTTATTTCTTAAGAAAATGTATAAAATGTAATGTGATCACATTACTTTTAATCATTTTCCGTAGGTCTTACTTCAAATCTTAGTATCCTTATGTACACCTTTTGAATTATTATTTGTAGATATATCCTATTTCAGCTTGAAATCTTGGGATGAAGTCTTTTGAGGAACAAAATATTTGGATAGAGTTATAGATATTTGATTAATTTTCACTAGATTCTTTGTATACATGATATTATTTTTAAATGATGCAATCCTTAAAATAAAATATTTATTTTATTTTTGTAACTCCTCCATAGACATTATCATAATGATTATATGATGTTGAATGGATTCATAAGCACATGCCATAGCTACTTGGGATTGAAAATGCATATAAAATCAATTAAATAGGGTTTTTGGGAAGTAGTTTGGGGTGAGGAGGAACACTTGGAAGATGTGAGGGCCTAGTTATAAAAAATTACTTTGGTTGTAATTTTTGTTATCGTACACATGTTATGCTATGACATGATATTTATATTATTTGAGAAATGATATGTTTATTATTACATTGTTAGTTAGGAAACTAATAATATGTTCTTGTTCATATTATTTTTTTAAACGAGTATCATTCAGATGCTAGATATGAATAATTTCACTTTGATTACTAAGATGTATACTACAATGCACATTAGTTGAGATTAAAAACTTTATTATGTGATTTTATATTAAAAATAAATGGATGTTATCATGTTGATATTATATTATATGGATTGACGAGGTATTTTGATATATAATTTTTATGCATGAATTTTTTTTATTTTTATATATTACTTGAGATGTATACATTCAAGAACATCAACTACATAAAATAGTAAAATTTTATGTATGAAGTCATGTGAAAGTGTTAGGAGATGCCACGGTAGGATATTGGGACCATAAAAGTATAATACACTATTGGTATCAGTTGTGTATTAGATTCGTGACTCCTTCAAATTAAACTCCAATCCTAGTATTATCATTTAACCTAGTCTTGAGTTTTGACACCCTTTGACCATCCTATCACTATTCAAACCCCTTAGAACTATTCATTACCTTTTAAAAAGAGATTAGAAGTAATTTTATTATTAAATAAAATAATAAATTTAAATGGGTAAACCACTTAATTTTTTCCATTATCAAAAATGTAAATGATAACATAGGCCCATTCTTTCAAGTTGATATAAAGTGTTTTAAAGGTTGTTGTAAGTGCATTTAAGACAACTTATGACTAAGGGATTGGATAATATATTTTTTCAGTGTTGAAAAAAGATATAGGATAACCCATGTGCCCGTTTATGGCATGGAAAAATTAGAAAACTAATGGTTATGGGCATGTATTGCTTGCCCACATGGGTGTGTAAGGTGAGTTAATCGTAGATAAGACTTTTTGGAGAAGATATAAGGAATGGGAAGGGACAATTATCAAATTTCAATTGGCCATCAAGTTGGAGTATTTGTTATATAAGAGAAAGAAAATCCTTCCTTGGGATAACATTCTTTTTATTAATTTTTGCATGAGAGAGTTGAGGAGAGCTTAATCAAGGGAAGGATATTAGGGAAGGAGCAAGAGATCTTGGCCTGGGAAGGAGTTATCTTGATACAATCACTTTTGAAATATATGTTTTGTGTAGAGTTAGGTGGTGGAGCTAAGGTAGGGATTAATGTCACAAATTCATGATTAATTTCATTATTTAAAATGAAAAACTCTCTTCCCTTATTTTTTGTGATTTCAAGAGGATATATGCTATCTGGAATCCTCTCTCTTCTCATTATTTCCATATTTGTCGCTAAGGCCATAGTGTGTGTTTTTGTTGTCTCTTTTGTCTAGGAAATGAAAAATATATCTATTTTTGTTGAATATTTTTCAACATGTTTGAGATTTAAAATCATACATTATGTTGCCAAAATGGGCTTAGTTTGTTCTACATGGTATGTGCCTTCATGTGTAGGGTTTGGGTAAGGGAAATAATTTTCAAGTATTCCTACAAATATCAAAAGCATAAGGTTTTAAAATGGAAACCTTAGTGTTTACAAGGTCCTCCCCTGGTGAATTTTAATGGTTTGGGCAAGGTAGAAACTATAAAGTCCTCCTTCTCCCACCCTTATATTGTGGAGAGTGTAAATTATTATCAATTTTGGGTGAGTGTGGAGTCTTGATAGGTATTAATTATTTATATTTTTTAGGTGTGTTTCTTACATGTTAATATGAGAGTTATTTTAATAATTCTATGTAGTTTTTGTGTTGGGATGAATGTGGAAGCATCTTATTATAATGAGGTTACTATCTAAGACTCCAAGTTGTGCACCTAGTTGATCTTGTTATATTGCCATTATTCCCATCCTTCTTTACTTACTTATCCCTTAGCATAATTTATGATTATATATGGGATTAATAGGCTCAAGGGTGCCTAGGGTATACACCTAATGATGAAAACTAGGATGTGAGGTGAGCCCCTCTTTGGATTGGCCTTGTGAGTGTATTTGGGAACTTACTTGGAGACTATCTTTCCTTTTGAGATGTCATAAATGTAAATTATACAAAAATGATCATTGAATAGTTTTAATACATATATATATATATATATATATATATATATATATATATATATATATATTTAATATTAATTTTAATAAATTTTTAATATAAGGAAGAAAAAAAATTATGTAATTATTATGAACTTTCACACATTAGTTTTTGTTAAGGTGCTAGTTGAAATAGGAGAGGGTAAATGTATTGAAAGAAAAAAATAAAAATTTTGAAAATTGGCTTGAAAAATTAGTTTGAAAAATTTCATGTAATGTTTTACACAACATATCTAAAATAAATTTAAGATCTATTTTCATATTTCTTATTTGAATGGACTCCATGAAGCCCAAGAAGGGCTAACTCACTTAAATAAATTTTATATAATTTTCAAAATTCCTTTTTTTATAAAATTATATTTTAATAAAAATAGGATTAATAAAGGTTATTATATATTATATGGTTTAATTTTGTAATTTATGGTTTAATTATTATTATTTTTTGAAGTTAAACTATTGAAATTACCCTAATTTCCTTTGTAATTTTTTAATCTTTGTGTAATTTTTGTACATGTAAAATAAGGTAAAAAGGTGACCAAAACAATTTTATTTGAAATTATTAAAAATTTAGGACATGTTTATTTATTTATCTTGAATATATGGCTTTCAATTTGATCACTATGAAAATTTAAAGTTTGGGTGCTTGTATTATAATTACTATTAAGATAGGCTCCTTAGATGGACACAAGACCCTTTGTGTAGGGTAATATAGAAGGTAAGGTGGTTATCATCCATGTGATCACAAAGAGTACTCTAATACTATCATCAAATGTATATGTCGTAGTGATTTCTATTTTTAGGATAATTGGTGGTGTATGTGAGCACCATTGAAGTCATCATTGTAGTTTAAGGAAACTATGTGGCTTATAAGCCACACGATGAAACTCCACTACATCCTTTTCCAAAATGGGTGGTGGATATAGTTAAAAACAAATAAATATTAAAATGATGAGAATTTAAAACTATTATTTAATTCTTATTTTTAAATTTTTATATTAGTTTTTATAAAATCACCTTACTTGGCCTAAAGTTTTGTGACTATATATATTTAAAAACCATAAGTAATTTCCTAGATTTGGACTTTTTTCATAAATATTTATAGTAATACAAGGACCTAGAGGTGTGGTAATAAAAAATGGACCTTGTGACCCCTCCCCCTCCCCAAATTTTTTCCCTTTGCCACATGGAGTAATTTTTTAGACATGAAAATTTAATTTTTTCAAGATATGGCTCATTTGTTCAAGAGATGTTCTTTTTGACCTTTTTTTACATTTGTGGGATCCTAGAATTAGAAACATACTTAATTTATTCTCCCCTACCATGTGATATAAAAATAAAATCCTAAAAATGAAAATAAAAATTAGTTTATTAGTTAGCCTTGTTGGTGGCCATTAATGGATGTGGTGTAGCTTAAAGCTCTTAAAGGCATTTTCAAAAATTATTGGAGAATAGAACCAAATGAAGAAATTCCTATAAGATGCATACATAAAGAAAAGGCCAATCATATCATTTTTTAGATATATTTTCAAAATTAAATAAAATGAAAAAAAATCAAAAGATTGGAGACTCTATTAATGGAAGTCATACAAGGATGAGAATGGAGAAGAATGAATATGGAAAATTCAACCTCTAAAACCTCATTCCTCATTTTAAAATTATGAAATAGAATGAAAAAAATTGACTTTAAACCCTTATTGTCCTCCTTAAGGAATTTTAGGGTTTCTTCATCTTGATGGAATCTGACCATTGAGATAAAAAAAAATTTTAATGATTGAGATGGAGTGTCTTATCCAAAAGGAGGTAAATATGGAGATTTTAGACCCATTTTGAGGTCACGTGAGGAATATGAGTCCTCCTTGATAATAAATTTAATTAATAAATTAAGTCAACTTGAAGATATACTTAAGTTGTGTATTAAGGTGTAAATTGAGCCCTATGATTGGTCATAATAACTTGGGGTCATTAAACCCCATTGAAAGTTAATATAAATTATCTGAGCCAATGGTTACTCAAACCCAACTCTTTTTAATCAAACATAAATTATGTAACTTGGGGTTTTGGGTCCCATAATGTTTTATTAGAGTGTTTTAGGCTTTTTAAGAGGTTTTAGGCCAATTAGAATAAGTGGGACTTACAAGGTCACATAGCGACCATGCATCCATTTGAGTATTTATTTCCATGCCATTTGTGCATTTGAGATTATTTTGCCATATTACTTGTCTCTTGCCATCATGATGACAAGCTAATGGGTAATGTAGATGTATAAAATATGAATTGTACATTCTAAACTTAGCTTTTTTAGCCAATTATTGTGTGATTTTAATCATGTCAAATTTTGGGTGTGACATTATAGTATCAAATCATAGTTTAAACATTGGGAACTTTGGGGGTTATTTTTTAGTACCAATTATTCCATAATTAACTAATACATGCACTTTTTGTGTCATACACCTCATTAAGGAGCTAGCTATAATACACATAAATATTTATTTGAAATAGTGACTCTTTGACGAAGTATTAGATGCTTAGCTTGTTGAATTTGTCTCCATGCATGAGAGACCCATGTTAGAACTTATTGTACATTCACCCATATAGTATATCATATTATATCTAGTCTAGGTTTGGAAAACATGATCAAAATAGGTGTTAGAAAGTTAGATGACCATGAGGGCCAAGTGACAACTAGCTCATGAGTGAGATGTTGTGTGCTAAGTTGATGGAACTTCCACATAAATTTAATAATACACATATTACATTGGATAAATTAATATATGAGTTATTTGGATATATTTATCTTGGTTCTTAAGATCATGAGGTTTGATCATAGCTAGATTGTAATGTATCATATAGACCTAGGGTCAAAATGGGCCTTTCTAGGTTAAGTGCCCACCCAATTCAATCAAAAATTACCTTAAGAATCAAGTGAAGTGTTGTTTAGCATTGATAAATTTTGTATCATTATGAGTGACAAATTTGTGAATGAATCAAGATGCATTTTAGTGAGGCCATATAATTTTCCTTAATTTTTGACTCTTGCCTTGTGAGTACCTATAAGAAGAGTTTTGGCATATTCCCTCCAGTTGAAATGCTCATCTCAATAGACCATAGAGAATTATAAATACTTTAGGGATATACTTGGTCTGCATGAAGGATCAAAAGCCTTGTTATGTTGTGTATGTATTTATAATTAAAACCTATCAATGTACATATAAGTATTATTAGATATTTTATTTACCTTTTGTGATGGACTCCTGATACCATGTGGATGAAATTTTTAGGGAACCTCATATGGGTAACTTTATTTTCACCTATCCTTGTGGTTAATGAACCTTGTCCATTTTGATATTGAGATATTCCTTATTTTTAGTAAAATATGGAGTGACCTTCCATTGGAGTTGGACATCACTAATGGTTAAAGAGGAACATACAAGACTTATGTGGCATCTTTGAACCAAATTTGTTTGATCATATATTTAATAAAGTGATGATTATGTTAGCATGGTATTAGTCCTCTTTTTTCATGTTTGATCGATACCCAAGTCATATGGATATAGTATGGATGATAATATCCAAATTTTTTGCTCAACAACCATTTTAAAGTTATGATCCACTTTATTTAGGTATCTATAAAGAGAAAACCCTTATGTTGAACCAAAGGTGGTTTAGAGGTGACCTTATTATTAAGGATCTTTTAGAAGAGTACAATTTGTCTTCCCTTATTACTAATAAGGGTTTATCATGCCTTCTTAGTTATGAATCATCTTGAATTTATTGATGCATCCATGATAGTTTGAGTTATTTAATAATAGGTAGATAATTTCCTCTTAGAGAAGTCTTTTTCCCCATGGTGGTGACACCCAATTGTGTGTTTTCTCATCAGTGCTGATATCATTTATGAAAGAAAAGTTTATTTAGGAACTATAGTTAACTTTAAACCTTGAGTGGGTATAACTCCTTATATGTTATACATGATCATGAAAATAGTATTATTTTAATTTAATATATGATATAATATTTTTCTAAACTATGGATTTTATAATGGATTATAAAATTTGATATTTTATGGGCATCATTTTTTTTGAGGTGACCTTTATATCTTCATGTTGACAACTACATCTTTTTGATAATGTGTGTTGTATAAATTAATGCAAGACTTAGTGGCATGTGTATTATATTAGATGATCTTATTTGTTATTTGGGGCTTGTAATGCCTTTTTATGTAACCATGCCACAACCTTATATGGGTTTCAAAGTTGTGGACACCACTGTGTATGGATTGATGACAAGTGCATGTTGTTGTATTCAACAAACCCCACCTTGTATTTTTTTTGAAAAGTGGAGACCCACATTTATTTTTTAGAAGGATTATTTATTATTTGGATTATGTGTATGTGTTTGGATGGTTTTATTACTTGTGGAATTTTTATGTTTTAGGCATTAAATCACTATTAGGTGAACCTATTTTATCCTTCAAACCATTCCCATTACAAAGACTTATTAAAACTAATATATTAATGGAATTATTGGAAATTTTCCATGTATGATAGGAAGTATGGTTTGTTTATTCATATTTTATTATTTGGATTCATTTTATTCAGCATTATGGACAATTTTGGTCTTGGGCATTTTGGTTTTCGAGAACTTTCTTCATTAAAAAATTTTAGTCTTCAAGAATTTTTTTTTGGATTTTTCTTTGATTGGAATCCTTTTGGTCAAAAAATTTATTTTAGTTCATTTTATTTAGCACCTTTCATGCAGAAAATTTGGTCTTTAGAAGGTTTTGGTATTTAAATAATTGTGGTCTTCAAAAACTTTCTCTTTAGTAGCTTATATTTGGATCCTTTTGGTGGGAACTTTCTTTGTGACAACTCCTTCCCAAATGAAAATCTCCCTAAAGAGCATTTGTTTTTCAGTAACTTCCTCTTTAGAAATTTTTTTTTAGATCCTTTCAGTTTGAACTTTCCCTTTAGCAAATTTCCTTGACAAATCTTGCTAAATGAATCTCTCCAAAGAACATTTTGACCTTTAGGGTCTTTCAATCATAACTTTGGGCTCACCATATCACAAAATATAGCCCAAATGTAAATTTTGATAACCCCACCCCCAACTCAACCATATGTGGATAAGTTTCAAAAAGGGGAGTAACACCATGCACCTCAAATAATTAAGCGTCCTACATAGAATTCCCACTAGGCTTAGGTGGTCAAGTTGAAATTGAATGAAGTGATGAGGTCCTAGATGTTGGTGATTAATTCTACACAAAGTAAAATGATTTCCAAAAAATATAAAACATTTTTCTATTGACTAAACTCACATAATTTGATTTTCATTGAGTTTGAGTGAACATAGCCTTATGTAATTTCAAAATCCCTAGATCCATCTAAAACAAGCTACAAATTTGCATAACAAAGTTCCAAGCCACCATTTTAAAGAGATCAAACCTTAACAACACTAAGAACCAAAAATTACATCTTCATCTAGGACATATAAAATATCTTCAACACCATATAGGTTCTCTATTAAATATATAACTTAATATCTAGATATATTTTTTGATGAGATAGTGTTTTATAGTCTCCACATGAATTACTCATCTCTATCAGAGGTCATAGAAGAAATTAATCCTTTTTCATATGAGTAATATGTATCCATAGATTGAAACCAATTTGTAGATAAATTTATGGCATTAAAATTCCAATAAATCCACTATGTAGCTATTAAACCATAAGTCATGCAATGCACTAACTTATTGCAAGACCTATTCTTTGAAGGGAGAATGGAGAATAGTGGTTTCTTGCATTATGTCAACAATAACACCATCATTTCATATATATCAGGTGATGTATTCTTGAGGTATTTATGTTTACCCATTCTAGACATTTCAATTGATCTACATAGTGTGGTTGGTTAGAAGAAAAATAATAATGTGGAACAAGTAGTAAGGAAATGGCTTCTCCTAGGTGATACCTTCACCATCAAGGAAACTACCAAGAACCCTATCCCCATCACCTAGTTTTGGATGGGAATTATTCTTTGAGGTCTTTTGATAAAAAAATTAGGATCACCATATCACATTATTCAACTTGAATGTAAATTTCACCCCCCACCCTAACTCAACCATATGTGGATAAGTGTCAAAAGTGGAAGTAACAATATGGCACCTCAAATAAGTAAGCATCCTAAATGGCATTACCACTAGGCCTAGGTGGTTAATTTTGAATTTAATGAAGTGATGAGATCCTAGACATTGGTGATTAATTCCCTACAAACTAGAAAGAATTCCAAAAAGATATAACATTGAGCCATTAACTAATCTCACATTATTTGATTTTCATTAATTTTGAGTGCACATAGTCTTATAAAATTTGATAATCCATAACTACATCTAAAAGAAACTAAAAATTTGCATAATATAGTTTCAAGACACCATTTTCAGGAGACTGAACCTTACCAACACTAAGAACCAGAAATGGCATATTCACCTAGGGTTTATAATGGAGCTTATACACCATCAAGGTTCTTAATTAAAGATTCAATAGAATACCTAGATACATTTTTTGATGTGATAGTGTTTAATGGTCTCCATACCAATTACTTAGCTTTATAAGAGGTCATAGAGAATGTTGATCCATTTTATTATAAGGAAGATGTCTTTATAGAGGAAAACCAAGTCAAAACTAACTTGATGTCCTTCAAATGCCAAGAAATCCACTTTGCAATTACTAAACCATAATTCATTCAATGCATTAACTTATTGCAAGACTTTTTCTTTGAAGGGAGAGTTACAAATAATAATTTCTTGTATTATGTCAACAAAAGCACATCATTGCATATATATCAGGTGATGCATCCTTGAGGCATTTATGTTTGCCCATTATAGAAGCTATATTTTATTTACACAATATGGTTGGTTGGAAGAAAAAAATGTGGAACAAGTAGTAAGGAAATAGCTTTTCCTAGGTGAGATCTTCACTATCAAGGAAAATACCAAGAACCCTATCCCCATAACCCAGTTTTAGATGAGAATTTATTAGAATGACATTGTTAAATAGATAATTTTGACACCCAAGTACTCATTTATTTAATATAGAATGGGTACCACTACTTGACCTTCTCATCACCTTGAAGTGAACCTATGCACTAGGGGAAATTATCATTACATGCCTGTAAGAATTGATACTACATAAATACATGAGGACTCAAGATGGAAACTTCAACATGATGTCATATATTTTATATTTAGTCATGGGGACTATATATAGACACATCAAGGATTTATAGAATCTAAAACTTGAGTATATCAAGAATAGAATATGTAACTTTTACTTATTCATCCATATTCATGCATATATGAAGAAAATTTACAAAATGGTAGAGGATTTGTATCCTCAAGTTTGGATGGAAATTCATTGGAAAAATATATCAAGGTTATATAAGAGCATCTCCACTACACTCATATATTTGGGTGACTACTGGTTGTACCTAGATTATACTATTATCATGGTTGTTAGATATACGGTCAACCCTCTTTGGATCACAAAATTCATCCTAGATGAAGTTTTTGAGTAGGAAATTGCTTTCCAATTATGAAATGGGATAGATAACGACTTGACCAAGAGTAATAAAAGTTATTTCCATGGTTCCCATCTCACAATTAGGATATTTCAATACACATATCATAGGTACTTCAAAGAGGTTGTTAATTTAAGAAAGGTTTATGCCTTGGCTACTCTACCCCACAAGGATTGGGACCCCCATGAGAAAGTGAAACAAAAGCTTCATAATTTAGGAATCCCTTATAATCATGAGCCTTTTTATCATGAATTATTGTTATTTAATGAACAATATGATGTAGAAGTCAATGAATTGGCTAAAATTGTTGGCTTGAATGAATACTTGTTGTGGGTAATCTAAGTAGATCCCTCCCTTACACTTGGGCAAGCCAAATTTAGGAACTCACCAATAAGGGATGGACATCATCTAATTTTTTAAGTGGTTGACCTTTTTAGGAGCCATAAGACCAAATATAGGACCCTCAACATCCACTCACCTTGTGTTCCTACTTTTGCACATTTTTTCCTTTACAATAATTTATTTATTTTGATAGAATAATTAAATTTTTTCTAGTTTAGTTTCCAAAAATTTAGAGAACTATCTCAAATAATATCTTGAACTAAATCCAAAAGGAAGTGATAAAATAAATGGAATTATACCTAAATGGAATGCAATTATTACTCATATAAATTTATTATAATAACACTAGACTTTCTAGATTTGAGGTATGTATTGTGAATAAATTTTGGTTTTATTGATATTGAATAAGATTACTGAACATTTGACACTTGCTATGATATAATCATGAAAATTTTAAAAAAATATTCCTAATTTTAAAGATTCACTAACTATCATATGTTAAAACTTGGATAGGAGATGATAAACATAGGAACAGGTACACTTTGATAGGGACATATTGACCAAATTTTTATTTCATATGTCCAACTAGAAGTGTTTTTCAGCCTTCCTCTATCTATAATTTAAAAAAAAAATTAAAATAAAATAAAAAATACATTCAATGTATCAAAATAAAAATCTTATGGAAGAAGGATGATTCAAGTAAACTCTATGAGGGCTATGGATTCCTAGTTGATATTAGAGTAATGCCAAACTTGCCTTATTATTGTTATACAATCAAGAAATAAAAAAGAAACATACAGGTGTAACTAGATCTCTATCAAAACTCTTGTAAAAAGGAGAAAAAATTTACACAAAATTACACACAATATGAAATTTGATAAGGGTAAGTATGTTACGTGGTTATGTTTAAGCTTCTTTCAATTCTCTATTTTTTTTTTTGGATAAAGTTTTTTCTTATGATAGTTAAAATAGAAATTATAAGTTATCAAATACTCAAGAGTATTTTCCCATTGAGTCACTAATTTTTAAGTAGAAACACACTAAATTTTTTAAAATATCATGAACCTGATATTTTATCTAAAATTACTTCCATATATTAATTGATTGTATGTTGCTATCTAAAAAGATAGATTTATTTTAATTTGATTTGAATTTAAAAAGAATACTAATATGTTTTAAACATGTTGTAGGTGAAAAGGATTACTATATATAGTAAAACAGGTGTTCAATACATCAAAATAATTTTCATTGTTCATAAAAGAGATAGGCTTTGTTTAGAGCAAAAATTGTGTATGCATAATTTTTTAGAAACAGATGATTGTCACTTTTTGGTGTAATATTTTATAAATCAAATAAAAATATAAATCGAGATTAAAAAAATCATTAAGAAATAAATATATCAAAGAAATAATCATTTAATATTTTTATTCATATGAGTTTCAAATCAAAATATATGGCAATATGAAATCACCATACCAAATAGATTTGATAGTTTTCATACTTAGCCAATTTTTTGTCATAGTTGTTAAAATAGACTATCATCACTATTTATTGTTACATGTTTCATAATAAAATAAAATTTGATAAGTATAAAAATTAGAATGCATAAATAAAATTATAATGATAACACATTGGTTCAAGATCCATATTAAACTAATGTTTTAGTCAAATGTTACAACTCCATGAAATCAACATATCAATGAGATTTGACAATTTTTGTACTTAGCCAAATAAATTGTTACAACCTAGATAATATTATTTAAGGTTGGAAATATTTATTTAAAATTATAAAATATTATCTAAATTTCATGTAAATTTTGAATAATAAGTCAACTAAAGTTATTTTAGTGGATATTAGTTGTAAAAAAGTAAATAAAGCATGCAATTTAGATGAAAATTCAATGCAAGTTTTTATTCATTTTTAGTAGAGATAAAATTGGAGGTATAGTTAACTCTTCAAGTGAACTATGAATTATTTGATTGGGTAAATTTATATTAATTATTAATAATTTGTATTTAACTCATTATTTTAGAGGATATTTTTGGTTATTCAAACTAATAAGAAATTTAGAGAAGTTTTGCTTGACTTGATTTCCATGTATAAATCTTAATTCTTCTCCAATTCTATTAATTATGTGAGACATTTCATAGTTTTTGTATCTTAGTGATTTTATTGTGTATTATTTATATATGTTAAATACAATCATTCATTTTTATTTATATCTAGTTTTAATATATTTTTCATGTTTATCATAACCATCTTGTAGATGTGCAATAGCAATCTAGTGATTATCCAACTTTTGATTTTTGCATATTTGAGTATAATATGTTATGATTCCTTTGAATCTTCATTTAATTTTATTATTTATGTTCTACATCATAATTTAACAAGTATTTTTCTACATTCCTTATCCAAACATAGTTCAAGTATTGGTCCTGAAGGGTTTTCATCTTGTGTGGTCCACATGCCTTTTTCCCCCTACGTTTCCCCCTTTTTTGAGTTTTTAAATGAGATATTATTTTATATATATATATATATATATATATATATATATGTTATTTTATATCTTTATTGAATTTATCTTGTTGGGATGTAGGTTACATGCTATTATTCTACCACTTGGTTAATCTAAAAAACATACCTACAATTTGTGTCTTATATATAACAAGGTGAAGTGAAATAAAATAAAATGGAATATCAAAGATTTTAGCATACTATAATAGTAATATATACATACATACATACATACATACATACATACATACATACATACATACATACATACATACATACATACATACATACATATATATATATATATATATATATATATATATATATATATATATAAAACAAGGTGAAGTTAAATAAAATAAAATGGAATATCAAAGATTTTAGCATACTATAATAGTAATATATATATATATGTATGTATGTATGTATGTATGTATGTATGTATGTATATATTACTATTATATTATACTAAAATCTTTGATATTCCATTTTACTTTATTTCACTTCACCTTGTTATACACACACACACACACACACACACACACACACACACACACACACACACACACACACACACAAATATACATATACATATACATACATACATACATGTGTGTGTGTGTGTGTGTGTGTGTGTGTGTGTGTGTGTGTGTGTGTGTGTGTGTGTGTGTGTGTGTGTGTAAATAAGGTAAATAAAATGGAATATAAAAGATTTTAGTATGCTATAATAGTAATTTATAATGATAAGGGTATACTTAAAGCTTGAAATATAATTATTCTTGAATATATAGGCTATCCTAAAATCAGGTGATGAGTAATAAAATATGTGAATGTGTCACTAATGAAAATAGAGAGTAAATATATACATGGACAAATCTGTAGAAGGGGACAAGTGTTCAGTGTGTTATTTTCTAGATACTACAACTTTGTCCTATCAAATTTTACATTGGATCTACAAATTTGGTTATGCTCATTTGTGTCTTTATGCATTCTATATTGCACAAATATCAATTTGATATGTGGATGACCTGTAAAAGTTTTTTTAATCATGCACAATAAATAAGTGGGTATTAAATAAAAAATTAGAATGTAGGGTTAGGGGAAGATCTGAGATGACCTTAGAAATCCTCCACAATAGATCACATGAATAAATTATCAAATGCATACATAACCCAAATGAGCACTAGGCCAATGTATTTCTCCCTCCTAGATATGTGTTTGAAATCATGGATTTAAGAATATATGTTTGTTCACATATAAATACCCTTGTCTAAAACATGAATATTATCTATTCAAACTTAGAAAATGAAGACAAATCAATTATTCATCACATATAAAAAATTTATTATATTTTGATCATTGAGAGAAAGTGAGGTTTACATTATAAGAAACTTGTTTATATAAACCTTTGTATTTGAATTTAAGGACTCATTGGAATGTGAAGGGACTGACTCAAAAACTAATTATCATAAAAATAATTATTACTAACATAGATAATTTAAAATATTCCATAAGCTATACTAGGACAAATCTATCTTACAAGATAGGTCTGCAATGTGTCCTTGTTCATGTAATGTAGACTTGTTAAAAAAACCTAAAATGAACATATAAAACATGTTAGTTTTACCCTTCATTTAGGAAAATTTATTTATCTTAAGTTCCCTTTATGTGTGTGGAATTTTTATTTATGTGAATTATAAATTCACATAAATTTAGATTCTATGAGGTGTCACATTTTTATTTCCCTTTAGGTTTTGAGAGTTACTTGTATAAGTAACCTCTTCCCTCACTTGGCACACACCTCCATAAACACTCTAATGGAATAAGCCACAAGTGGCACAAACAAATTAGGGTTCTAAGGTAATCATGGGATTACTTGTAACTCCCATTCTTTTCTTCTTGTTATATAAAAGAGACTTCCTCCTGATTTCCTCACTAGAAAATTGTAGTTGTCTATTTTATTCTCAAATTGCTCTTGATTTTAAATTGTAATCATGGATACTTTTTTGACAATCCTTCTTATAATATCACATGGATTTTTCTCTAATACGTTTAGTTTCTTACTTTAAAATTATTGTCTCATTTATGGTTTTTAATTTAAGAGGTAATATTATTTCCCATTTTCATTATTTTCTACACTTTCAAATGTCATTGATGAATTTTTTTGGTATAATTCTTACATGGTATAAGATCTAGATTCATATTATTGACTTTTCTTTCTTGAAATAAATTATGTTTCTAGTTTTCTAGATAGCTCTACCCCTTTTTAGTTTTTATCATATCCTGAGTGGATTTGTTTTTAGCTTCTATCCCTTTATTTTTTGTTTAGTTTTATTTTAAGTATCACTTTCATTTATGCATTTAATGGATTGATTCTAGGCTTTCATCTTCTCCTCAAGGTGATTCTATGTAATATCCCCTCCAAACAAGAAATATAGCAACACAAAAACTCTGAATAGAGATATAATTTCTGTTGAATAAATTCAGAATGATAATAATAATATAGTCTCTCAATAGCAAATCACAGATCTTATCACTTGTCCTTCTAAACTATTACAATTACAGTCCTCTCTTATGCATATAAAATATGAAATAATGTCTTGAAAACCCTGGCTTTGTAAATCTAGAAATTGGGTTGGAATCTAGAAATTCTGTCTCAGCCTGCTGTGTCGAACACACAGTCACCAGCGTCGATTGATATACTACCGATATCGGTCACTTCAGGTCATTTTTTACCGATGTTGGTCTCCAGTCGACCAATGTCGGTCACTGGGGATCTCTGTCTGCCGAGGTCGGTGTCTGCGTGGATCTGTACAGACCTATACGAACTTCGTACGGCCGCCAATTAAGCACAACTTGCCTATTTTCAACCCCTAATCTAAAAATATATGTTTCTAGCATAGAAGATCTCTAGCTGTATAGTTTATTGAATCAAAACATAAAAAATAAATACCTGAAATATCTGTAATAACTTTTGTGTGAAGTTATCTCTCAACCCTGTAAATTCTGTGATAACTTCTGGATGAAGCTATCTCTCAATTTGGCAATAGATCAGCTGATATTCCACAGCCTCTTAATTGCACACACTAAAGATGGAATGTTCTCCAATGCAAATGGAATCCTGGAACCCTAGGCTCAGTCTTCATAGAAATTCTTCAAAAAATCAATAATCAATAATCAATGGCTAATCAATAATGGCCTCCATGAGAAACCCTTATACCCTCAAAGATATGCTTGCCCTAATTAGGGTTTCTTAAATTAGAATTAGGGTTTCTAATTAAAAATAGGCTAAATAATTAATATTTGATTAAATCAATCAAATATTAATATCTCCCACAATACATGTCCAATCGAGCCCAAACGAAAGCCAACTGGAAAAATTCTTCTAAACGAAGCCACTCCAATCTCCATCAAGACCCTCTAACCATCCTATCAACCTACAAGGGTCGCATAATAGGCCAACCATGAACTCAGAACATGTCAATTGAGAAGGGGACATGACAATCTGTCCCTCCTGGAATTGCTTGCCCTCAAGCAATCGCTGAATGACAAATCAATCAATCCACCTGGATCCCAAATGTAGTTATGATCTCCACCACTATCAATTAACATGAACCCCATGCCATGTCCATCCCAACTCTCATGTAATGGCATCACATCATCTCTAGTACTAAGATAAGCACCCAAACATCCAATCCATAAATGAAAATCAGCAAGCAAACTCCTTACCTAAATAATATCTAAAACTAAATTGTGAAGGCTAGAAATAGTCATATCATCATCAACCTGTGAACAAAAAGTTGAGTTCCCACCACATGTGACAACTCCTAAACTGAACTCACCTTAAGACCAAGCTCATCTTCATACCTTCCTGTGTTGGTGCCAATGTCCACTCGTCATCGCCCTCTATCATGTCATGTGGTATAGGTACCTCCATCCGATGAAAAAACATATATCTGAAGCTGCTGCCCCGTATTGCCTTAAGAATATGTGTCTTCCCATCAACATCAAAGAGAACCTCCATGTCCTTGAGATGAAGAGTAACTTCCTCAAATGAATGAAGCCACTTCATACCCAAGACTAAGTCTATGTCCCCCATGTCTACCACATAATAATCAGCCTTGAACTCATAGTTGTTCAAGCACAATGGGAGGTCTCTAATCATATGCTCACACCTAAGAGTGTGACCATCGGCTACCTTAACTCTGATGCCCTCAAAATCTTTGGTAGTGAGTCCACACTTCTCCACAAATCTAGCATCTATGAAATTATATGTGGCTTTTGTATCAAGAAGGGCGATAACCTTATGCCCTGCCAAAACTCCACAGAGTCTAAATGACTCATCTGACTGAATGCTGGATAGGTGTGCCTCTTGTATGTGAAGCTCTAACTCTACCTCTACCTTAGGCCCCAAAGCCTCTACCTCTACCCCCTCAAAACTATTCTACTGTTTGGAATCCTCTGAATCCGAATCGTCATAATATGCCCACATCACACGATTTGCCTTGCCCTTAGGCCTCAAAGGGCAATCGTGATGGATATCATATGGAACTTTGCAGTAGAAGCAAAGCTTCTTCCTACATAGATTATTATGCACCTCACGATCCAATGGTGGTGCTATTGGATTGGCCTTTGAATCATTCTTTACACCTGATTTATCTATGTTAAAATTTGGTCTCTCTATAGCTGCGTTGGAGCACTTATGGTCTCTAGATGAAGAAGTACCCTTGAAGTTAAATTTATGGGATGGGGCTGCCATCTCCATACTACATGCCTTCTTCATAGCCACCTGTAATGAAGGAGGATCAAAAGCTTTGATCCAACCTCTCAATGGCTCTGTCAATCCCTCTATGAAGAGAACTACAAATCTACGCTCTGAAATATTGGGCACCATGACTGCCAATCTCTGAAACTCACCAATGAAGGACTCCAAGTTACCTATTTGTCTCAACTATGCTAGATCTTGAAAGTAAACGTCGAGATCTTTCCTATCAAACTGCTCAACCAATCTATCCACAAAGTCTTGGTACTCTGTTACCTGATTATGTTGAAGTGTTACCATACCATGGTACCACCAATCATGTGCTACTCCATCCAAGTGCAAAGTGGCATATTTGATGGCCTCTATCTCTGACATTGGTCTCAATGCCAAAAAGGTGTCAAGCTTATGAACCCAAGCTTGAGCTGTCATCTTGCCACTGCCATCAAAAGTAGTCAAAGAAAGCTTACCCGTAGCCTTCTTCAGCTCACTGAATTGAACTCTAGGCCTCCTATCCTGTCTAACCAATCTCCAGTGCTCTCTCCTCAGATTAACAAAATGGTCAAAGGATGTCCTCTCTTGAACATGAAGAGGTAATAAGTCCCACTCATCATTCGCAGCCATGTAAACATCTGCAAATGGGGAATTCCCTGCCTCCTCCTCTACTGGTGCCT
>JARHVA010004132.1:882500-1007500 GCA_037957365.1 Torreya grandis
TGTTATTATCACTCGTGTTACAAATTTTAGTATTCTTATATCCACCTTATTGTTGCTAACCTCTTGTGTGATTATTAAACCTTTTAGGCTCCTATTTTCTCCTCAAGATTTTTTTTACACTTTAGTTATGCCTCTTTTTTACCTTCTTATCTCCCCTACGTGCCTCTTTTATTTTAAGTGATTTTTTATTGGCTATTCAATTTTTGGTATTACATGAGTTTTGATGTCATAATGAATCAATTGTTTCCTAAATTTTAAATCATATCCACTAATTAACATTTTTGGAAGTTGCATATGTAATAAATATTCACTTTTAAACATTTAGTGTGTGTAGTAGATGGCACAGACCCTAAACCTAATGAAAGACTACAACCATTGATGTTTAAAAAAAATTGTAAGCTAAAAATGATGAGGTCTTAAGATTGATTGGTATGGTCATGAGCCACAAATTTCATGTGCACATTGAAGGTTATCTTATAAAATCCACTAATTGGTATAAGATGAAATATATTTATGATATTATGAATGAATACCATAAAATTCAAGTTTAAGATTAACTATTTGATTTAAAGTATAACAACTTAAAAAATATGGATGATTTACTAATTAAATTTCACTCTTTGAATTTTAAGCTCACTATTTTAGTTGATAAACTCTCTTATTTGAATTAGATTAATATGATCATGAAAAATTGTTGGTCTAAAAATTTTAAATAGTTTATTACAAATGCTCACTTGTAACTAACATTTCTTACTTTATCTACTTTGTTGACATTTGATTTATTTTGTACTCTATTGCATCAAGAAGAACAAAAGTTAATTCCATTTGGTAGTATTAATACTAATGAACATGTTTTTTTATTTTTAAACACTAGCAAAAAATGACAGAGAATATGTTAACTCCAATAATACACATGACAAACAAATCCAAAAATCTAAATCAAGACCTAAGAAAAATTTTAAGTTTAATTATTGTGATAAAAATACTCATGATGAAGATCACTTATTTAATAAAAATGTGATATTAGAAATGGTAAGCTTAAGGCCAAAGATAATGATATCACTAGTAACACTAAGACTTAGAACAAATAGAAGTCTAATAATAGAGTTGTTTTTACTTTTGATTTATGTGCTTCTACTATTGAATGGATTATTGATTCTAGTGATACTAAAAATATAACATCTAATGCCAATTTTTTTAATTATTTGGAATGGGATATTTATAGCAATCATTTAAGTCTTAAAAATCATGATTCTTGCAATGTTAAAGACATAAGAACTGTTAAAATACCTAATGGTGAATTTCATGATGTCATGCATGTTCCTAATTTAAAATTGAATTTTCTTTCGATTCCTCATTTATGAAAATAGGACTATAAAATATAATTATTTAATAACACTTTTTATGTTAAACATACCAAGTAAGATTTTCAAGTTGTCACTTCTACTTTTTTAGACAATGATAACTTGTTTAAGTTTAGTTCATTCTATTATTACTCATCTTTTCATTATTTTATTTGTTCTAATGATATTAAATTATGTCATGAAGAATTAGGCCATATTAATCACCAAAGTATTAAAATTATGAATAAAATTAATATGGTGCAAGGTTTTCCTTAAATTCCTTCCAATAATTCTATTTGTAGCGGTTGTATGCCTAGTAACATTCATAGAGAATATTTTCCTAATAGTCAATCATGGTATGCTAATGAAAAGCTTCATTTATTTAATAGTCATCTCTTAGGCCCCATATAAAGTTATTATATTAATGTTGAATCTTATGCTTTAATTTTTGTTGATGATTTCACTAGGTGAGTTTGCATTTACTTATTGAAAACTAAAGATCAAATTTTATACACTTTCATTGAGTTTCATCGCTTTGTTTAAAATTATTGTCATTGTTATTTATGCATATTATGAAATAAAAATGGAAATGAATATGTTAAAAATGATTTTATTTCATAATATAAGAAACATGATATTAAACATGAGAAAACCATTTCTTACAGACCTAAATAAAATATATTTGCTAAATGTAAACATACAACTATCATTGAAATGGCTAGGTGTATATCACATGATAAAAATATGCATTATAAATTTTGGTTTGAAGCTATGTATTGTGTTGTCTATATTATTAATATAAATTCCACTTAATTTGTTTTAATTATCATCCTAGAAGAATATTGGAGTGGTAGAAAACCTAATCTTAATCATTTATGTGTTTTTGGATATGATGCATTTGCTCATATTCTCATGAAAAATGAAGTTAAATTAAAAAGCAAACACTTTTATCATTATTGGTTATGATGGATCATATAAAGATTATAGGGTGTATGATCCTAAAAATAAAATAATTAAGATTAAAAATGATGTTATAATTACTAAAAATAGTGTACTTAATTGTGCTTCCAATTCAGATTCCCTTGATATCATTTCTACTTATTTTCATTTTGAGTCAAGTGATGATGAAAATTATGTTATGAATAATGATTTTGTTCCTAAAATTTATTCTCCCTTTCTAGCCTTGATCCACCAAAATATTTGCCTATGTGGGCCAAAACTACTCTAGAAGCTTATGGAAGTGGTGTAGATCTTAGTGATACCAATAAAACTAGGAAACAATTTTGTAGTTATGATTTATTGTCTAAACTTATGAAAAATTAGGATCTTCAAATATTAAAACAAGTTTCAAGTCACCCTCATTGGTAAAAATAAATCCATGATGAATAAAACTCTTTTATTTCCAATAAAACTTGGGACTTAGTCCCTTTCTCTAAAGGACATCATTTGGTAAGTCGTAAATGGTTGTTTAAAACCAAGTTCAATTTTGATAATCAAATTGAAAAATATAAAGTTATATTAATTGTTATAGGTTTTTATCAAATTGGAGGAATTGACTATAATGAAACTTTTGCACCTATAGCTAAGATGCCCATAATTAAATGTTTTTTAACTTTAATTGATCATATGCAACATCTTGTTTATCAAATGGATGTTAAGAGTGCTTTCTTAAATGGTGACATTCATGAAGAAATTTATATGTATCAACCTCCCAATTTTATTAAGAATAGAAATGAAAATCTTATTTTCAAGTTAAATAAATCCATCTATGATTTAAAACAATCTCATAGATAATGGTAATCTAAAATATATCAAGTTTTCATAGCTGAAGGTTTTAAGTTTTAACTCTAATTATCCTAATTTTTTTATCAAAAACACTCCAAATGGTATAGTTATCATTATTTTGTATGTTAATGACTTAATCATAACTGTTAATAATAGTCTAATGGTTCAGTGCACTAAAAATGTTTTAAATAATACCTTTTACATAACTTATGTGGGTATATTACATTACTTTTTGCATTCAAATTTAGAAATAAAAAGATAGCATTTGTATTTCTCAATCTAAATATGCATATTACTATTATCTATGTTTAATATGTTATATTGTAAATCTATTGATACACCATGTGAACTTGGTGTAAAATTATTTAATGACATGGAAAATAAAAATGTTGATTAAACTCTCTATAGAAAATTACTTGGTAGTTTGAATTATCTTACTCAAACTCATCCCAATATTTCTTTTTCTATTGTATTGGTTTCTCATTTTATGTTTGAACCTCAAAAGACTCATTTTAAATCTACTAAAAGAATTATTTATTATATTAAATGTACTCTAACATTTGACATCAAGAATACCTCAAATAAAAACATTATTTGGTAGGTTATTCCAATTCTCATTGTGTTGGTGATCCTAATGATCATAAATCCACAAGTGGTTACTATTTTTATTTTGGTTCCAACAAAATTTCATTGAATAATAAATAGTAGAATATTATATATTTATCTTCCATAGAAGCTAAGTATAAATATTGAAATCTTGTTGTAAAGGAATCTATTTGGATTTGAAGACTTCTTACATATTTAGGCCACCCTTAATTTTGGCAACTCCAAATTTTGGTGATAATCAAAGTGTCATTGCCTTATCAAAAATTATGGTTTTACATGCAATGTCCAATCACATTGAGATTTAACATTGGTTTTACTGTGAACTTCTTGAAAATAATCAAATTATTCTCTCATTCCATCCTAATCAAGAACAAATGGTTGATATCTTCACTAAGCCACTATGTAAAGAAAAATTTGTATTCTTTTGTAATATGTTAGGTTTGACATGAATTATAATCAAGGGGGAAAAGTAGTAATGTTTCCTCCCTTATTTTTTATTTGTAAACCCTTAAATAAAGTTTAAGGGGGAGTATTAGTATTACCCTTTATTTAGAATAATTTATTTATCCTAAGGTCCCTTTATGTGTGTGGAATTTTCATTTATGTGAATTTTAAATTCACATAAATCTAGAATCTATGAGTATCACTCACCTATTTTTTTCCCTTTAGGTTTTTGGATTTACTTGCATAAGTAATCCCTTCCCCCAGTTGGTACACACTTCCTTACACTCTTTATGGGAATAGGCTACAAGTGGCACACACAAATGAGGCTTGTAAGGTAATCATAGGATTTATTATAACTCACATTATTTTCTTCTTTGTATATAAAATAAAATTCCTCTCCTCACTTCCTCACTATAAACTTTTATCTCTCTCTCTCTTCTTCCCAAATTACACTTGCTTCAAAATTACAATTGTGGATATTTTGGTGATAGTATTTATTATAATATCATGTGGGTTTTTATTCAATATGTTTGGTTTCCCACATTAAATTTTTTATATCATTTATGGTTTGAAAATTTATAGGAAATATTATTTATTATTTTCATTATTTTATTCACTTTCAAATTTCATTGATGAACATTTTTGGTATAATTCCTACAAAACATATAAAATAATTGGATATCCCATAGACATAATGTGAGAATATAAAATAATTTAATAAAGATACTTCAATAAGATGAAAATAAATATAAAAATAAGACTTCATGTTGATGATTCATTCATTTTTCAATAATAATCCAAATAATTAGATTCTTATAAAAAAATTATACTTTGGCTAAGCATATTCCAAATTTGGGTGTCTATGATAGGTGGAATGAATTGAGAGCCTAGAGATGTTTTTTAAAGATATTTATTAGGTTTTAAATTGATATTGAGGTTACTTTAAGTTTATAACATGATAATTTAAGGTTCAAATCATAATATAGCATGCAAGTGTAAGAGGATGATGAATTATGATCTTTTTGTGTCCTCAAGGCATGCATGGTAAATGTGTGTCAAGCTTATTATTATCAAGTAATAAATATAATATTTTTATATCTACACATAAAATCATGTTTATATTTTTAAAGGATCTATTAAACATTAATTTTAAGGCATACAAGTGTCATGTCAAGATCAATACAAAAACTAGGCACATAGTAGTAGTCATCCCAAATATAAGCACTAAATAATAATCTACATAGAAAGATGCATGATATATATCATATAAATAAAAAAATTATAAATATGTGTGATATGAATAATTACACTAAAATATCAAATAAAATCCTAGATGCATCCACACATATACACATAATCTCATCACCATGATGTGCATATTAAAATTATATGCAATAACACTCAATGTCATGAAAAATAAGATTCACACATAGTGTAATAAATTATCATATAATGTAAAAAAATGAGAAATAAATTTCACACAATGAACAATATATATCACACAAATAAATAACTACAAAAAATAAACAAACAATATCACACAAGGTGAGGGTTCCATAAAATGAACAATCAATACCACGTGAGGAAAGAGACACATACAATGTAATACAGAATTAACTATCATGCCATGAAAAATTAATAAAATATACTTAATTAATTTAATTTAACACACAATTGATACACAATGTAACATGCAAAATCAAAAAGCACATATAGAATAAGAAAAACTAGCCTACACTATCAATATGTGCAATCATTGCACATGGTAAAGTATAATATCCATATAGAACTATAATAATTATAAGAATTATTAAGACATATATAATTATTATAAGTATCTCAATACAAAAAATTTAATTCTCATAAAAATATGTAACCTATAAAAATGTACCCAATAGATTCCATCAGTATAATCATGCCCCTAATGTAGGAAGCATAGTCTCTAACTATAGGAATGTCTCATAAAAGAATGTCCATGTCATAATTCCTAAAAATCACTTTTATAACATGAAATTAATGTGTGTATTAAAAATTATATGTAATCCATTATATTTTGATAAATGACATAAAGTAAATATGTACACTAGAAATACATGTCATGAATAGGTCCTGATTTTTTTTAAATTTTTTTATCTTTTGTATATTTGGAATTTTATCATATATTTATACATTAAAGTAAGGGAAATTTTAATGGATAAAAAATATTTAAAAAATTAATATATTAAAATAATTTATATCATATGTCAAGGCAAAATATGCACCACATGTAGTAGTAAAATAATCTTAAATGGGTGAAGGCAAGCAACATGCCCCCATTGTATATGTGAAACACAACAACATAGCTCAAGAGAGTAAATTTAAATAATAAGATGCATTCCCCAAATGGTAAATAATATATTTATGTACTCATGTCATAATATATATGAAAAAATGTGAAATATCATGTATACTTAATGTAATCCATAACAATAGTGAGTATATATAGTTAACATGTAAAGGTGAGAAATTAGTATGGTGAAAATAATGTGTGCTAATAGGAGATAATTGACATGAATTTTGGAACCAAAAAACATGAATGTAGGTTATAACTCACCCAATCTCCCCTAAAATAAATTAGGCTTAGCAACAAATTGCCTAAGGTCTTGGTTATTAGATCTCGATGTACTAGATACCTCAATTGGTCGATGTAAGTTGTTCCATATAAGGGGCCCATTTGGAGCATACTTCAATACTTATGAAATAAAATTAGTATATTAATATCATAATAGCCATCTAATTCATATTTATCAATTAATTCATATCCATTTATCACTTGTCCTTAGTCTATTGATTCAATGTAATATAAAAGAAGACAAATAAATAAATAGTATGCAATATGGGTAATATTTTAGAAATTGATTGTAATTCATTTTAATCCTAAAATTAATCTAGAAAAACTATAAAAATTAGATAAAGAGATAAAGAGTATGCATAAATGTAAGATTATCTAACTTTATAGAGAAGATATTTATGGTTATATTTAGAAGATCAATCCCTTAAGAAACTAGTCTCTACTTTGCCATCATGACACAACCATAAGACATAGATTATGTGGGAGTATGAGGATGACTTAGTTATGAATAAAAGTGAAATAAATTAAACATATACATGTGAAAAAAATTAATATCACTAAAAAATATTTTAGATAAAATCTATTTGATGAATCATAAACATAGGATTCATCAATACTCATGTGAGTTACATAAGTGTTCTCAAATAGCCTCAACTCATGCAAAAGGGAAAATATAAATAAGAAAATATAAAAATGTATTAAAAAGGTTTGGTCCTCTAATTTAAATTTTAATATTAAAAATACCTCCCACCCACATTTGAGGTCCTCTAACTAGTATTATATACATGATTATAATCCATGGAGTACTAACAACCCACTGTCAACTGGTTATAAGAATTATGTGAGACACTCCAACTAGAGATTGAATTTGAATTTTATTTTATAAAATATTGATGAAATGGATCAAATACATGTTTAGTGCATTCAAATTAAATTTTGAGTGGATATAAAATGTTTTATACTCATCAAATCACTCATTTAGTTGTAGTCTATGCATTAGGGGACATGATTGATATTAAATTGGATTTTAGGTGGTTATCACTAAAATATATTTAGACACTCAACTGACCATACTTTGTGTAGTGAATCCCATGCCTCATTAAAGAAAAATTTATCCTTTATATGATCCTATGCTTGGCCAAATGGGTGCACCATGTCTATGATCAATTCCATTATCCTATTCATATTAAACTATGAATGTTATGATCATTATACTAGAGAAGATAAAATGCAACTTGGTTGTGTAGGTGATATTTGACATGCCATCGATTCTCAAGATTTGATGGCTTAAAAAGGATAAATAACCATTATATTTGTGTTCACACACTATTGATTAGGATTCTAACATATCCTTGGGTGGAATGCTCATGTTATGTGGTAACCCCTCACTTATCCACTACTTGACTAGGGCCTTAACACTTATATGGATAATATGTAGTGATATATATTCATGTGGCATTATCTTATTTACTTAGGAGGTTATACACCTTAGATAGATGTTTAATATGTACTAGACCCATAGGTCTTTGGGATATTAAAACTTGGCATCATACTAGTCATCTTAATATCTATCATTTTTTCACCATGTACTAACCATCTTGGGGTCACAGAGAAGTAGGATTTCACCACATGAAATCATCCCATTCATCTTTAAGTTCCATTATAGGCTAATTGTTCTAAGTGATCTAATTAATTAAAATGGTGAAATACTAACAATTGGTAGCATTCTAGGTATCCATAATGTCAAGGACCTTTCCCAAAAATATAAAGTTCTTAGGGAAGTGATGTGGTGAGACTTGGACACTTGGAAACATCTCACTTATATGAGATCTCCCTGGATCTTCAAAAGTTTACCAAGTCTTGAAAGTTGTAAGGAAATGAGTGAGTGACACTTAGAAACTCCATGTTCACCCTTGACCTGAAAGAAATAAAAATATATGTTATATTTTGATTTTGAATTAAAAAAGATAACTAAAAAATCCAAAAATAAATATAAGATAGACATAGAAAAAATAAATAAGCCCTTAGCTTGATTTAAAGATAATTTAGTCCATTCATAAGAAATGTGACTAAATATAAAGATAAAAATCTATGAATGTTTCATCAATTTAATTCAATCTAGAATATAAATGGCCCAAGACTAGAGAATAAAAACTACCTCATTAGTAAACCCACAGCCAATTTAATCTAGGATACAAAAAATGACTAAATTTAGGATTGAAACATTACAAACCCTTAGTCATTTTATCTTTAAATAAAGTAAAAATGAACTAATTTATGAAGAAAAGGATAATAAAAATATTTTGAAATAGAGTTAGATAATATGTAAAGATGTAATTTCATTTTTAGGTTTTTATGGGTGAACTATCATCAAATTCAATGTCATTTAATAATGACTAGGATGTCACTATGTCCTCCAATTAGTATGTTCATGCCATGTGGTAACCATCTACTCATCCACTACCTAATTAATCATCCACCTATGTTTTTTTCCTCTACAATCTTGGTGAGGTGATATATTGACACTTTTCAAGATATAATTCATTCTATTCCTCACCAAAGGCTTAGAAACATATAAATCATCATGGGGAATGAGGTAAATAGGATCATGTCATGTAGGATGATCCTAGGCATTTGAGAGCTCAACTATCTATTAGAGGTATATAGACTATCTCAAGGTTGAAATGAAGTGATGTTACACCAAATGGCATGATCCTATGCATTTTTAAGATCAATGTCTTGCCTTTACATTTTAAAAGGCCCAAAAAACTAGGATAGCATGATAGTGCAATGGATCCTCATCTAAGGTATATATAAGACCTCCACAAAGTCACTAAGTCTTAGATAGGCTTGAGGAACTGAGTGAGAAAAAAGTGGTAGTTCCTTAATTACCCATGGATTATAGGCAAAGAAATAAACCATTATCCTAAAAATAGATAATAGTTATATTTTAAATATAAAATTTGTCTGAAAAATGTTAAGAGACTAAAAAAGGGAAAAAAATAGTGAGATTAACATTAAAAACATATCACCATTATTAAATCCAAATTTGACCCATTATTTAAAAAGTGACCAAGTTTTAGAATGAAACCATGAAAATAATTAGTCAACTTTATTCGAAAGGAACAAAAAAGGGACTATAAATATAATGAGCCTAGGGTTACACATCCTTAATTGTGTTTACACCTCAACTCCCATTTTATGGTTCTCATTCAATGCAACTTTGACATATACAATTTATCATTTCTTAGTTCATGAAACACACTACAATTTTTAAGTCTTTTTACTATGTTTGGAAACTACTAGATTCAGGTCATTACTACACCATTTCCTTAATCGATGATTGATCAATTAGATAAATCAATCTTGGGCTCTATGTAGACCTTTTGAGATAACCATTTGTCTGGTCATGTCTTTAAATGAGGATTATTCATCCTATCTTTGGTTCCAATCACTATCTATCTTGAACCATCAGATGTATGAACTATTTCAACTTTTGAAATAAAACCATCTATCTCTCTTGCATTAACCATCAAGTTCTTTCTTGCATCTCAATATCTCCTATGTGATTGGTTCACTTTCACTCCTTTCAATTGTCTTAGACATGCTCAATCTTTATCTTTGTCTATATGCCTTTCAAGAGTTTGTCATGGAATCCTTTCAACTTTATTAACTAGCCTTGTGTCCTCTATAATTGTCCTTCAGCACTTTCAAGTGTCCTTTCTCTTTAATTAAACTACCCTTCAAGATTTTGAAAACTATATTTTAGAACTTTTCAATTATCCTCTATCCTTTGAAAGTTTCCTTTGGAAACTTTGAAAATGTCCTTTCTTCATTCAAACTATCCTTCAAACAAATTATTGTAGGCTTTTTGTCAATGGCTCTTTAAAAAAAATTATGTGGGATTTTTGCCAATGTGTATTTCAAGATAGTTTCCCCAAAAAAATGTCTAAGTCCCCTTCAAAATAATTTCCCCAATAAAATGTCTTAGTGCCTTTTATTTCTTCCTTCATATCTTTCTGAACTTCTATGCATGACACATACCCTTTATAACTTTATAATGGTCCATATACCCTTCAGTATTTTTGAAATGATCCTTTCAAAAATTTTGAATGGTCCACTTACCCTTTACCATTTTGAAAAGATCCATTGGAAACATTTTAATGCTCCACTTACCCTTCAACATTTTGAAAAGATCCCTTTAGAACATTTGAACGATTCACTTACCCTATGACATTTTGAAAAGATCCATTTAGAAAATTTGAACAATCCACTTGACCTTCAGACTTTATCAAAAGATCCCTTCAAAACTTTTGAATGGTCCACTTGCCCTTTGGAATTTTTGCAAAGTGCCCTTCAGAATTTTTATTTAGAATAATTTTTATGAAATAATTCTCCAAGACACTTTCTTTGAAATAATTCCCAGTAACATTCATTTCCTTTAGAAACTTTGTTATAGATAATTTTTCCAACAAAGAATTATCCAATTTTATCAAAAAAATTACCTTCAACTGGTCTAAAACTTAGGAACTTTGGATGAAAGATAATTCAAGAAATAAGAATAACAAAATTGTAATAATGTTATCTCTGAGAAGCAATGTTTTATTGATCAAATTTGTAAATCCAAACATATGCCTATCTCTGAGAAGAGATGTTTGATTTTCTTTTCAGGTTACAACTTCATTTATACACATTTTAAAGGTAGGAAGAGGATTTTAAATGTCACCAATCTCGAGGGTGATTAAGTGGTTTGACTTCTATGATTCACAACAATATAGAATTCGAGGAGTTACTATTTTTAGAAACTTACTATTTTTAGATTACACTAATAAAATTTAAAATTGGGGCACTTCCATTTGGTTTTCAAGGTTCAAAACCCACTAAGTGGAGCTTATGACATATCATGATGTTCCCCTCATTCTTATATTTCCAATGGTTCAAATGGGGAGTCAAATGGAGCTATGGTGCAAAAGTTATGGCTCCTGGAAGTTCTACCACCAATTGGGGTAGAACCATCACCTGAATTGTTGCCTAAAATGTTGTTTAGATCATTAAATTTTTATTGAAATAATTACCTTATTTTATATAGGATTTTTGTCTAACAAAATTGTCTTTAATAATATTTCTAAAATAATTCCCTTGACAAATACAAAAGTGCAAAATTGACTAAGTATGTAAACAACCTTATGCATTTGTGACATTTTCTCTATTTATCCTTATGACAAAGAACTTAAACCAAAAATAAAGACACACTTTATTGTCATAGAGTGATCATTTCATTTATATGACACATCTATTCAACTCAACATGTTTGACATTAATACATGATAGTACATGTTGCCTTTGACATCAATGATAATTCTTCAAACCTTAATGACTATGTCCAACAATATCCCCCTTTGTAATAGATGGTAAGTCATCATCAGAATGACTTAAATCCATTATCTTCATTCTAATTTCTCCCCATTTGAAATTAATGACAAAGAATCTCTGCCATAGTATGTCAATAATATACTCCTTTCTTGGCATCTTAGTTATTCTGATCCTTGGACCTGATAGGCTAGAATGCTTTTTGAGGAACTCCCCCTTAGGTAATGATACATTAGCTCTCTTGGCTCCATGATTCTCCAAATGATCATTTATATAACATTGGTATAAAAGACCAGTCAATGATTGACATATCTCTATATATATAGGCATAATGATCTAGAGCTAAGATGCCTTTATCACCTCATTTTTTATCACATAGCAAAGGGACTACAAGTTTCTCACCAAACTATCTTTTATCTTAATCTAGGAGTTAATAATTTTCCTTCAATACTCCCCCTGGATTCATGCCCTATCACTAAAAGCTAATGATGTGGTGTGGGAACCATTACTCTTAGCTTCTCACTTAGATACTCAAATTTATCCTTTGGAAGAGGCTTGGTAAATATATTTGTAATTTGGTTCTTTGTTGGAACATACTCAATTTTGACCTATTTATCTACAACCTTTTCTTTTATAAAATGATAATTGATGAATATATGCTTGGTTATGGAATGCATAACTAGATTATTAGATAGTTTATGGCACTTGAGTTATCACAAAAGATAGAAATAGGTTCTTGGTATTCTACCTTGATGTCTTTGAGAGTTTACTTCATCCATAAGACTTTTTTACAACATGTTACTACTACTACATACTTTGATTCTATTGTAGAAAGCATAAACAACTCTTGATTTTTGCTCATCCATGACACAAGTCTATTTCCAAGCAAGAATACACCACCACTAGTGATTCTCCTATCATCCATGCTCCCTACCTAATATACATCTACACATGCAGTCAAAATGAGATCTTCACTTGTAGGGTACCACAAACCATAGTCAATTATGCTCTTGATGTATCTAAAGATTCTTTTCATAGTATTGACATGTGTCTCCTTGGGAGCTACTTGAAATCTTGAAACCATGCATATATCTTGATGATGTATGGTCTTAATGAAATTAAGTACAAAAAGATACCTATCATTAATCTATACATAGTATTATTCACATTAGGGGATTCATCTTATTTTCTCAACTTGCATCCAATTATCATGGGAGTATTAATCGGTTTGTTGTCTTCCATTCCAAATTTATTGAGAATCTCCTTTGTATACTTAGTTTGAGATATGAATATCCCTTCATTGGTGTGTGAAATTCATAGACCAAGAAAGAAAGAAAGTTCTCCTAGCATATAAATTTCAAATTCACTTTGCATTTGTGTGGAAAATTCTTTGCACCTAGTACTATTTCCACCTCCAAAGATGATATCATCTACGTAGACAATAATAATCAACATATGCTTACCTTCTAATATAAAGTACAAATTATTATTTTCACATCCCTTTATGAAACCTTGTTATTATAGGTATTGATCTAATCTTGAATACCATGCTTTAGGTGCCTTTTTTAGACAATACAATGCCTTCTTTAGTCTATACACATAATATTCTTCATCCACTAGCTGAAAACCTTCTGGTTGTTCAATGTAGAATTCCTCTTCTAAGTTTCCATTCAATAAATATAACTTTACATCCATTTGATTTACTTTGAACTTCTTATGAACAAAAAATGCCAAAAGCATTCTTATGGCTTCTAGTATTACCACTATAGCAAATGTCTCTTCAAATTCTATGCCTTATACTTGTGCATATCCCTTGTACACCAATCTTACTTTGTTTTTTATGATAGCTCCATCTTCATTGAGTTTGTTTCTATAAACCCATTTTTTCTTATCACATTCTTGTTTGAGGGTCTAGGAACTAATTCCCATGTGTAATTCTTTTCTATTTGCCTCAGTTATTCTTCCATGGCTTTTAACCAGTTTGCATCCTTACTGGCCTCAATGAAGGTGTTAGACTCAATTTCTAAAAATAGAGAAAAAATTAATTTCTCCTTGTTCATTCTAGCTCTTCTCCTAGTCTAAAATCCTTCATATTTTCTTACCAATTATCTACTCTTTAGGATGATCCTTTTGAACAAACTTTGGAGGTGACTTTATAGTATTTTCTTCCTCCTCTTCACTATATTCTTCATTTTTTTCTCCTTTTAATTCTTTAGTTTTGATCTCCTCATCAGGATCAACTTATTTAAATCCTTCTTCAACCTTGACATTGATGTTTTCAAATATTTTATGCAACCTCTTATTGTAACATACATAGGCTTTACTCTTAGTAGAGTAACTAGGAAAAATTCCCTCATCACATTTTGACTCAAAGATACCTAGTTTGTCCTCCTTTCTTCTAATGTATCATTTGATTCCAAACACTCTAAAGTACTTAAGTGATGCAAGATTTACATACCATATTTCATATGGAATTTTATAACTTTTCACCCTTAGTTGTACTCTATTTAATATTTATACTATTGTTTGGATGACTTCTCTCCAATATCCATTAGATAGTTTGACCTCTTCAACATTGTTCTGGCCATATCCTTAATAGTCATATTCTTTCTCTCAAAAACTCTATTTTGCTATGGAGTTGTTGCAGTAGAGTAGTGCCTTTTAATCCCAAGTTTCTCAAAATATTCTATGAACTCATTTGAGGTAAATTCTCCACCTTTATTAGATCTTAAACATTTGATCTTTCTTCCCATTTCATTTTCAACCATGGCTCTAAAGATATTAAATCTTTCAAAGGCTTGATATTTGTCCTTAAAAAAGGTTACCCATGTCACTATTTAGTAATCATCTATAAATAACATGAAGTAATTAGTTTTTTTTATCCTTCTATCTTGGTAGGACCATGAATATTAGTATAGACTAATTGTAGAGGCTTTATAGTCGCATATTCTTTTATTTAAAACTTGACCCTTGTTTGCTTGCCTAATTGACATTCTCTATATGTATTATCTATAGGTTTGGTTATCTTTGGCATATGTCTTACACACTAATTCAAACTTACTTTGACTAGATTATCAAAATTGACATGTCCCATTATCCTATGCCATAACCAACTTTCATCAACCTTTCAAATGAGACAAATGTTATTGCTTACCTCAACAAGATTATAGATATTTTTATCGGTCCTTTTCCCTTCTACAACTATGTTTCTAGATCTCTTTATCTTGTAGCCTTCAGCATCAAATGTGACCTTATATACATTGTCACACATTTGGTTGACACTTGGTAGACTATACTTAAGTCTTTTGACATAAAGAACATCATGTGTATGAAGTTTACCATCAATGTGTAAGGTTCCTTTGCATTTAATTTTTACTATTGTCTTCTCTCCCAAGCTAACAATTCCTTCCTTGCACTTTCTCAACTTGGTAAACATGCTCTTGTCACTAGTCATGTACTTTGAAAACCCATTGTCTATCACCCAAAAGTTTTGTTCTTTAGCATGGAGTGTCATTTGAGTAATCAAGGATTGATTTTTCACATTCCATTTTTTTTGGGTCTCTCATATGTCCTTTTATTTTCTTTATCAGTGACTTGTGAACCTTTGTTCTTATTAAGAGACTTTCCTTTAATTACATTGTATCTTTTTGATGTTGTAAAGTTGGTCCTACAAAGCTTAGCTATGTGACCAAAATTATTACAATTGTAGCACATTAAACTTGAATCTAGTAGAGGAGAAAATGTGTTTCTACTTATAAAATTAATCCTTATAGTAATAAAAACTTTACATTCAATGTCCCTATGACCAAACTGATTATAGCTATAGCAATAATCATAAAAAGATGAATAATACATGGTCATAATGTTTTTTGGTGCAGTATAATTAACTTTAACACTCTTTTGTTTCTTCAATTCTATCACTTGAGTATATCCTTTTACATCTTTGATTTTATATCATTTCCCATAATTTATTCTCCTCAGTTTATCTTTGTTTAGGTCATTCAAAGTGTCCTTTCTAACCTTATCTTTCTTTTCTTCTGCTCCTCCTCCTATTTTGAAATTATCATATAGGTTGGTTGATATAATAGTTGATGAGCCATTTCCTTTCTCATATCCAAGACCATATATTTCATTTGAAGGCTTTTGATCACTAATTAATTCATTAAGAATGTATGATCCTTTTGTCAACTTTATACTTTTATCTAGTTGACTTTTTGCCTTCTCAAGTTCTTTCCTCAAAGCTCTCATTTCTACCTCAAGCTTCATGCATTATTTCGATTTTATCTGTATTTCCATATTAACTACTTCTTCTATTATTTTATCATCCTCAAGTTGATTTTTTAGAGTCAATAACATTTGATTATATTTGTCAAGTTCCTTTTGCCCAAGCTTCTTCTATTTTGAGTTCTTTTTTTATAGTTTCTCAATCTCTTTTAGAGCACAAACTAGCTCACCTTCTAGATCAAATTCACCATCCTCTTCTTCATCCCAATATTCATCTTCATCCTTTTCTTGATTTATGGGAGTGGATTCTTCTACCATGAACATGAATTCTTTTTTGTTTGATATAAAATCATAGTCATGATCATCATCCAAACTATCACCCTCACTACCTTTATTAAGTCACTATCTTATTTTGTATATATAACTTTCTTTATATTGAATAAGTTATTCCTTTTTCCATAGTGAGGTTTCACCTTTTTTCTAGTATCTACTTGCTTAGAATAGTCCTTTTTATTATAAGGACATTTAGTAGTAAGTGTCCTATCATTCCATAGTTAAAGCATTTAAACAATAGCTTGCCTTTGTATTTTCTTGATCTTCTCTTTAATTTTGTGACAAATTTATCTTCTTCTACATTAGTCTCCTTATATTTAGATGTGGATATTTCTTATTTTTCTTGATTTTCTACTTTGAATGCAGCTTCTCTTTTAAACATGTCAGTCTATCCCATTCTCATCTCATAAGCTATGAATGTTCCATGTAGTTCATCTATTGCAAGCTTGTCAAAATCTCTTACTTCTTTAATTTTAGATATTTTGGAGTCATATCTTTATGGTAGGGATCTCGAAGCCTTCTTTACAATAGTTGACTCTTCTATTATTTTTCCAAGTCCTCTAATAACATTCACTATCTCATCTATGCTGAGGAGGTAGTCAAAAATATTTTCCTCTTCATTCATCTTAAGATTCTCAAACTACCATTTGTATGTTTTTTAGTTTGGCTTGATTCACCTTGTCATCTCCTTCATAGATATTTTTTTAACTTATTTCAAATATCTTGTATACTCTGATAGTGCATAACTTTGACAAACTCTGAGTTTGATAGTCCACAAAGAATATCATTATTTGCCTTGGCATTGTTTTCATTTGCCTTCTTGGTAGCTTTATTAGTAAGAGATATAGTAGGAGCTATAAATCCATTTACTACAGACATCCATAAAACAAATCATAATGAGGACAAATATGCTTTCATCCTTATGCTCCAAAAATCATAGTTAGATCCATCAAAGAGAGGTGCTTTGTTTATGGTATATCTTTCTTGACTGGCTATTGTGTTCACTAACCAAGATCTACCTAAGTTGATTAAGCTTCTTCATAAGGAACCCTAGGCTCTGATACAAATTGCTCAACATAACTATCTACTGAGAGGGGGGGATTGAATTAATAGATTAGATAAAACTAGTTGATTTAAATTTTTTATAGGAGATATCAATTCATATGCATATTAAATAATAGATGTAGAGATCACACACACACACACATAAAAGCACATTAAAATAGATTTATATATGAAAAAAACAAAGGGAAAAATAATAGTGAGAATAAATACTATAATCTACTATTCTAATCTAACCTCACAGTTAAATCACCTCACTAGAAAAACCACATTAGTTACATTCAAGGACACCTATGCTTAGGAGACACCAATCCCCTAACTAAGCACCAACTTAGTTTTTCTGAAGGTACCAACCAATCTAAACTATGGAGCTACAACTCCAATGTATAAGATATATTCATGAAAGAATTTAGTTTTTATTTCTTTGTTTACAAGTCTGGTTTGTAACTGCTCAATCTCTACACATTATCTATATGCTCTTTCTTCCTCTCTGCTCAATCTCTGCACATTCTCTATGTGCCTTTTATTATTTTCTACCTCACTCACTATCCATTCTTTATGTGCCTTTTCTTTTTCTATGATAAATCTCTATCCCTCTAATTTTTACTCTATGTCTGTATACATCTCAAGTTGACATATTTTAGGTTTGATCTAATAACATCTTTTTATTTGTGATAAAATTATAATCAAAAAATCTATTTACAATGTTCAATATGTCATATATATATATATAATGAGTCTAGGGTTTCACATATTCAATTACATTCATACCTCAACTCCCCCTTTTTTGGTTCTCATTCAATGAAACTTTGATATATATGCTTTCCCATGTCTCGATTTATGCAACACACTACAATGGTTAGGTCTCTTTACTATGTTTGACAACTACTCAATTCAGGGCATTACTATGTCATGTCCTTAATCGATGATTGATTGCCTGGATTAATCAATCTTGGGCTCTATGTAAACCTTTTAAGCTAACCATTTGTCTAGTCATGTCTTTAAATGAGGATTGAGCTAAATTTTATAATGGTCCACATATGTCATGTCCCCTTTTTCATGGACATTGACAGATTTGAGGATTGGCCTATTATACGACCTTCGTAGGCTAATATGATGGATAGAGGGTCATAATGGAGCTTGGCTTGACTTTGATTCCCAGAATTTCTACATTTGGTTTTCATTCAGGGTCTTTCAGACATGTTTGATTGATGCTCCTATTATTTAGGTATATTTGACATGTAGCGGAGCACCTTTATTTTGGTATGGTCATATGCAGAATCACTCCCTGATTCACCTGCTTCGATCGGTTTGAGGATCCGACGTATATTGAGGGAGATATTAATATTTGATTGATTTAATCAAATATTAATTATTTGGTCTCATTAATAATTAATTATTAATTATTTGCTCTAATTTTAAATTAGAAACCCTAATGCTAATTTAAGAAAACCCTAATTAGGGCAAGCATATCTTTTGAGGGTATAAGGGTTTCACATAGAGGCCATTATTGGATTATGCATAGATTATTGATTATTGAAAATTGAAGTAATTCTTCTGTGAAGACTGAGCCAAGGGTTCCAGGATTCCATTGCGGTGAAGAACGTTCCCTCTTCATTGTGTGTGATTTAGAGGCTATGAGATATCAGCTGATTTATTGCCAAATTGAGAGATAACTTCATCCAGAAGTTATCACAGAGATACAGATCTGAGAGATAGCTTCATCCAGAAGTTATCACAGAATTCCAGGGTTGAGAGATAACTTCACACAGAAGTTTATCACAGAGCTTTCCAGGTATTTTCTTTATTTAGTTTTGATTCAATAAATTATACAGCTAGAGATCTACTGTGCTAGAGACATATATCTTCAGATCAGGGGTTGGAAACAGGGAAGTTGTGCTTAATTTACGGCCGTACAGAATCCATACGAGTTCGTACAGATCAGTGCAGGAACCGACCTTGGCAGACAGAGGGTTTCAGTGACCGACATCGGTCGACTAAAGACCGACGTCGGCAGAAATCCGACCGGCAGAGACCGACGTCGGTGAGATATCGACCGACGACGGCGACTGTGTGTTGACACATAAGGGCCGAGACTTTCCAGAACTCAATTTCCACTTCCAGATTTGCAAAGCCAGGGTTTTCAAGACTGTATTTCATATTTATATGCATATTAGAGGACTGCAATTGTAATAATTTAGAAGGACAAGTGATACAATCTGTAATTTGTTATTAAGAGACTATATTATTGTGATCTTTCTGAATTTATTCAACAATGATTATATCTTGGTTCAGATTTTTTTGTGTTGCTATATTTCCTATTTAGAAGGGGATATTACAGTGGCATCAGAGCTTTGGTCTTTGGTATCATAGTTTTGTGTCTTTCATATATCTCTATTGGTAGGGGATATTACAGTGGTATCAGAGCTTTGGTCTTTGGTATCATAGTTTTGTGTCTTTCATATATCTCTATTGGTAGGGGATATTACAGTGGTATCAGAGCTAAATTCTTGCCATCCTATTGGGCACATCAGAGCTAATGTCTTGCCATCCTGTTGGGTAGCTTGGGTAAAGTATCATGATGACTTCATATACTCAGAGTCGATGGGACTATGATATGAGGAAGTTGAAACTAAGTTTGAAGAGGTTGAATGAATCTCTTTCATATCCTACATCCAAAAACAAACCCGCACGGTATATGATAGCGAATGAGGAGTGGGAGTTAGTACCACCTCGAATTCAGAAGTTGCTGCCTTTTGATCGCTTTGTTAAGCATAGGAGAGAGTACTACAGATCACTTCGATGAGAGAGTAGCATGTCCCATGATTATTATGATTATGAGATAGAGGATAGTGAAGATGAGGACGAATCTGATGCTTGCACTCAGAGTGTAGAGGTGTGTTCAGATGTTAGTGCACTGAGGGTTGATGATCTCTCAGTTATTATAGAGATTGTAGAAGAGTCCCAGGATCCAATTATTGCAGATGATACTCAGGAGGATGTAGTGGACAGTTTTGAGGACTTAGTTTCACCAGCCCCATACTCAGAGGTTAGTACATTGAGTGTTGTTGGTGAGTACATTCCTGCAATTGTTGCTGAGGAGCATATTGCTGAGGCTGATACACATATACAGGATTTGGATCTTGCTGATTCTGATGTGTTTGAGATACCAGTGGAGTCATGTCTCCAGATTGATTATTCTTACACGGATGACAGTGTGGTACAGTTGGTTGTGCCTCCTTTACAGAGAGATCAGTTGGAGTGTGTGGGGGAGTATGTTGATGCTTCCACATATAATTTCTACTGCACTGAACCATTCATGGAGTATTTGCTGGATAGTGCAGGTGTTCGTTTGGACTCACATAAGATGACAGAAGGTCTTCTTGTCTGAGGTTCTAGTGCTATTAGCAGATTGGGTGAGGAGATATTATGAACCCTTTCTACTATGTTACCTTACAGGGATGTTGAGGTGATGTTTGTTGAGTCGAGATTGGAGCCATCCATTGAGTCCCAGTTTGGCAATAGTGTGCCAGTAGCAGAGTTTGGGGGTTCTTACCAGCATCATACGGTGAGGTATGCTCCTTATTTTTCTGTGCATCTAGGGATTAGTTTTGGTGTCAGTGACTCAGGGACCCATGATGGTCATATCCACGGTCTAGTTGGGTGTGGGTATCAGTTAGACAGGGACTTGAATTTTGACAGAGTGGATGTTTTAGTTGGCTTGAGTTCCACAGTGTGGTTTCTTCTACCGGCATCTACAGTTGGTCTCCAGATAGTTGTTTGGGTGTTGAGTGCAGTTTTTCAGTTGCTGATTTTGATACTGTTGATGTTGTTGATGTTGATGGTTTATTCACATGGATTGATTGGTGACATGATGGTTGTTACACAACTTTTTCCTTGGGATCCAGGTGGATCGAGTAGTTCATTGTTCCGAGATTGCTTGGGGACAAGCAATTTTCGGAGGGGCGGATTGTCATGTCCCCTTTTTCATGGACATTGATAGATTTGAGGATTGGCCTATTATACGACCTTCGTAGGCTAATATGATGGATAGAGGGTCATAATGGAGCTTGGCTTGACTTTGATTCGCAAAATTTCTACATTTGGTTTTCATTCAGGGTCTTTCAGACATGTTTGATTGATGCTCCTATTATTTAGGTATATTTGACATGCAGCAGAGCACCTTTATTTTGGTATGGTCATATGCAGAATCACTCCCTGATTCACCTGCTTTGATCGGTTTGAGGATCCGACGTATATTGAGGGAGATATTAATATTTGATTGATTTAATCAAATATTAATTATTTGGTCTCATTAATAATTAATTATTAATTATTAATTATTTGCTCTAATTTTAAATTAGAAACCCTAATGCTAATTTAAGAAAACCCTAATTAGGGCAAGCATATCTTTTGAGGGTATAAGGGTTTCACATAGAGGCCATTATTGGATTATGCATAGATTATTGATTATTGAAAATTTAAGTAATTCTTCTGTGATGACTGAGCCAAGGGTTCCAGGATTCCATTGCGGTGAAGAACGTTCCCTCTTCATTGTGTGTGATTTAGAGGCTGTGAGATATTAGCTGATTTATTGCCAAATTGAGAGATAACTTCATCCAGAAGTTATCACAGAGATACAGATCTGAGAGATAGCTTCATCCAGAAGTTATCACAGAATTCCAGGGTTGAGAGATAACTTCACACAGAAGTTTATCACAGAGCTTTCCAGGTATTTTCTTTATTTAGTTTTGATTCAATAAATTATACAGCTAGAGATCTACTGTGCTAGAGACATATATCTTCAGATCAGGGGTTGGAAACAGGGAAGTTGTGCTTAACTTGCGGCCGTACAGAATCCGTACGAGTTCGTACAGATCAGTGCAGGAACCGACCTCGGCAGACAGAGGGTTTCAGTGACCGACATCGGTCGACTAAAGACCGACGTCGGCAGAAATCTGACCGGCAGAGACCGACGTCGGTGAGATATCGATCGACGACGGCGATTGTGTGTTGACACATAAGGGCCGAGACTTTCCAGAACTCAATTTGCACTTCCAGATTTGCAAAGCCAGGGTTTTCAAGACTGTATTTCATATTTATATGCATATTAGAGGACTGCAATTGTAATAATTTAGAAGGACAAGTGATACAATCTGTAATTTGTTATTAAGAGACTATATTATTGTGATCTTTCTGAATTTATTCAACAGCGATTATATCTTGGTTCAGATTTTTTTGTGTTGCTATATTTCCTGTTTAGAAGGGGATATTACAGTGGTATCAGAGCTTTGGTCTTTGGTATCATAGTTTTGTGTCTTTCATATATCTCTATTGGTAGGGGATATTACAGTGGTATCAGAGCTTTGGTCTTTGGTATCATAGTTTTGTGTCTTTCATATATCTCTATTGGTAGGGGATATTACAACATACCCTTTAGGTTTTTTGAAATTATCCCTTCGGAAGTTTTGAATGGTCCACTTACCCTTTGGTATTTTCAAAATATCCCTTTGGAACATTTGAATGGTCCACTTACCCTTCAACATTTTGAAAATATCTTATGGCATTTTAAAAAGTTCCCTTCAGAATATTTGAATGGTCCACTTGCCCTTTAGACTTTCTAAAAAGATCCCTTCAAAACTTTTGAATGGTCTACTTTCCATTCAGGATTTCTACAAAGTGCCCTCTATAATTTTTGTTTAAGATAACTTTTTTGAAAGAATTTTCCAATACACTTTCTCTAAAATATTTCCAAGTGACACTCTTTTCCTTTCAAAACTTTGTTGTGAACAATTTTTTCGATAAAGACTTAGCCAATTTTCCCAAAAAATTTGCCTTAAACATTTTCCAAAAAGAATTCCCTTATTTTTATGGGATTTTTTTCTGATAGAATTATCTTTACCAATATTTCTGAAATAATTACCTTGACAAATACAAATGTACAAAATTGACTTAGTATGGAAACGACCTTATGTATTTGTGACATTTTATCAATTCATCCTTATGACAAAGAACTTAGACCACAAAGAAAGACATAAAATTGATTGTTAGAGTGATCATTTCATTTAGATGACATGTCTATTCAGATCAACTTCTTTGACATTAATGCATGATATCGCATGCTTCCTTTAACATCAATGACAATTCTTTAGATCTCAATGACTATGTCCAATAAACAGGTGATAGAAAAATATCTTAGCGCTCACATGTTTTAGATATATATTTATCATAAATAATTATATTATTATGAGAAAATAATATAAGTGAGTTGTAAATAATTTATATAATGTTTATATAGTGATGTTAAGATATAGGTGTGTGTGATAGAATAAATGTGAGGAAAGAGATTTAAGGAATCCAAGATAAGACATAACTCCAAGTTTATAAGATCAAGAAATTATATAAAAATATCTCACTCTATTAAAGATATCATACAAATGAATTATAATAACTATGTGATTCATATTTTATATTGATTATTAAAAATAGTGTTTTTAATGTGTGTGTTTAGATTGTAAAATTTGAACCAAAATTATCTTCTATTAGAGAAAAATATGGTCTTGTTAATGTGAATAATGAAAAGGAAATAATGGTTTAATTACCAAGGGAAAATTAAATCCACTTTGTCACCCTATATAATTATATCTATACTTTCATTAAATTATCTTATATCAGTCTCTATTTAATTTTTTTAATTTTATGGTAGTAGATATAGTGAGGCAATTTTGTTTCAGAGAGATGTAGATTGAGTATAGAAATTTTCTGTAGTAGTGTTTATCTTGGAAAAAAATATTAGTCATAACATATCACCTAAGAGCATAAAATAAGATTTAATATCTGCCAAAATATGTGGAGGCACTCAAAAAGGATTTGAAGAAAAAAACTAGAAAGTAGTTTGGAATAACCTCATGAAAATTAACATATCTTTCTCCTTTGCTAGTGAAATTTGATGATTCAAAATTTTATATAAATATGAATTATAGGAGAATATAACCCATAATTTTTTTAAATATATGATTTTTAATGAAAAATTTGTTCAAAGTATAAACTTGGCCTTTAAAATGATTCTAGTGACCTTTGGACTATTCCCCTGATCATGTCAACGGAGCATGTTGGTCATTAATAACATCTAACTATTCAAAAAAACTATGCTTGAGGGATTTTAAATTGATTTTTATTTTAATCCATGTTTGCTTCATCTTCAATCCTCATATAAATCTAGTCATGAAAATTGTGTATTAAAAATTCAAAGTTTCATTTAAATTATCTTTTCATGTTTTTTTGTAATTTATGTAGTAATTTATTTTAGGTTTAATTTTTTTTTTAGAACATGTCATATTTATTTTTTAATTTTATTAAATTTTTATATATTTTAGTTAATAATTTAAAATATAATATGTATTCAAAATTTTATATTTCCTAATGATTAGAGTCAAGAATTCTTTTATAGTTATGTTAGTAATTAGTCTTTTATTAGGTTCTATATAGAGTTTATTAAATTATGTGTCATTATTAACCATCTAATGTCATTTGAATATTTTTATGTCATTATAAGTTCCATAAAAGTCTAAAGTTACCAAAATAGTATTATTGTTAGAGCTAAAGTCATTTTAAAAAAAGAGCTAATGTGTCATTTTGTTTAATTAATAGTCTTAGTTTTTGAAAATATAAAAAAATTGCTTCATGGATGCATTATTGCTTGTACCTGATGCCTAAATTGAGTAGGAATTCTGGACATGAACTTTAAATTTTAAATTTTCTATGTGATTTAACCTTTTAAGACAGATGAATGCAAATCTTATGTTTTTAAAGAGATGATTATAGTAAATCAGGGTAAAAATATGGAATAAATACATGATTTGTAATAGAATTGACTTAATTTGACTTTTCTAAAAATAATAATTAATAGTGTAAATTAGAAATTATCTATAAAATAATAGAGATGGATGATATTAAGGATAAAAATTAAGATAGGCTAGTTTGAATGTCAAAAATAAGATCTAGGTGTCAAAACCCCTCCTAGACAGTAACACCTTAATTGGATAGTAGTTCCATGTGGTGATAGTGTCCTTATTTTGATAGTAGTGTCCTCTATATAGTATTATTTTGAGATTTTAGGTGCACCTATGTTTGTGTTTGTCAAGCATGCTCTTACATACACATGTTTTAGATCTCTATAGATGATGTATTTTGATTGATTTTATGTGTAATCCTTAATCCTTCATGTTGATAGGGAGTTCAATTGATACAAGCACTAAGTTGTGTTATTAGTGGTGTAATATGGAAATCATAAACAACCCATTATGATGAGAGTTACCTACACCAATAATCTAAATGTGAATCAATCCTAATGTATTTCTCCCCACCTAAGTGTTGGTGCAAGTGCAAGTTAAGATAGTGTGATTGTTGAATTGAATTATTTGAATATGATTGAGACTAAAAATATGAGTACTCTAAGTTTAGGAATGTTATATATGTCTATATGCAGAAGTAAGGTATAATAGGGATTGATAACCTTGATTATGCACAACTTGTTCTATGTTTATATGTGTAATTTACATCTAATTTCTATATGTTATAAAATTCAACTATATATATTGTTTTGGTGATCTTGTGGGTGTTAAAATAGGTTTAGTCTTACCCTAGGTGGTCTTATATTTGAATATATATCTGTTGGTGGAAAAATTAGGGAAAGGAAAACAACACCAAAATAGAGACACTAGTGCCATATGGTGTTATTGTCCCTATTATGGCACTAATGTCTATGTGGTAGAATGTAAGGAATAAAGGTTTAGGATGTTAGAATGAGGGTTTATTACTTCTTTAGGTATGTTTAGGGATTTTTTTGGCCCATAAAAAGGTTAGATAAGTGTCTAAATAAGCCCTAATATAGGTCTAGGGCTAATATAGGGATGGGTGGTCTCAAGTATCACTCTTAACACTCAAGTGTCATTTTTAGGTGATTACATTTCCCCCTTTTATCTATAAATGTAGAAAAGTGAAATGACTAGGATAAAGAAAAAATAAGCATACCTAGACTTACCTAAGAGGTGAAGCATGTGAATCTAGATCTGAGTATGTGAAGCATGATCAATTATGTGTCTTATAAATGAAACATGCATAAATTATTCCTTAATTAAGAGATATCAAAAGCAAATAAAAAACCAAATAACAAGATAAAATTAGGTAAAGAGATAACAAAAAGAGGAAATGAATGAATACACCTCAATGGGTATGTGAACCAATGCATAAACCTAGTGACAACTTATATGTGTGCATGTATATAATGATCAATTGTTGAATAAATTGGACTAAGATCATGGCTTACTCAATCCCCATGTATATGTGGTTCAATGAGTTAATATGGTTTCAACTCCATCATTTTTGACCCCTAATTGATGGATCATACATTATGAATAACTTGTATTGTATTTATGGCTTTTCTAACCCTTCTATATAGGTGGCTCAAGAACTCAAGTAGACTATGATTCCATTGCATACCCATTTTTAATATATGCATTTGAAACTAAAAATGCATGATGTATCTTGAAATGTCTAACTAGAGATGTCTAATTGCAAATATCTAACTGGAGATGTCAAACTAGATATATCTAATTGGAGATGTCATCTTTATGGCCATTTAGGTATATTAGGTGTCTCTAGGCCACTCAATAATGCCAAACAATATAGATGGATTAAGGCATGAATCTATTGTGTATCCTAGAATATGGTGTCTAATGTGTATAATGTATAGAATGACATGGAATTTCTCATTCTATCTGATGAATCGATGTATAAGTGAGCATAAAAAAATAATGTGCCATGCACATGACCCCAAATCTGATATCTTAGTATATACATTTTGGATTGAGTTGTAAAAATATGTATCTAAGCATTTGGAATAAAATTTAAATGATCATGTTGCATATGATGCCCCTAGTTTGAGCAAAATTTTATGAATATGAGCTAAACTAAGATAAAATTTGAGAATTTTAATTAAACCTATACAAACTTGGAGTATACCTATTATACTATTCTAACCAATTTAGAATTTTTTAAAATTGAGGTTATTAGATAGTAGTAACATATATTAGATAGTAGTGATATGTGGAGCTAGTTTCCCAATTTGGGAACTAATATCTAATTATTGTGATTTTTATGAAATTGTAACTAATATCTATGTCATTATTTCCAATTGTGTTTTCATAAATTTGATTTGTATGTTCTTAGCTTGTGTACTAAATACTATATTGTAAGTACATCTAGACAACTTGATGTATTTGACAAACCCCTATGAATTCCCCCTCTTTTGAGGGGAGTTGTTGAACTTGTGTAAGAACTATCCTTAAAATAAATAGATATGAAAAATTTGTGATAGCCAGAGCATATATGATGTTTGTGTAATAAACCAATTTAATGTTCATATATAACATCATAATGTAAGATTATCTAAGAATAAATTTGTAATGCATGATGTATGTGAGTTGTATAATTTAAAAGGATATCAAGATAGATTTAAAAAATGTATATAAACATAAAATTTAAATAATATCTGAGTAGATACTTAGGGTGATGGGGCATGTTATCCATCATAGCACCCAAGTAGGAAGGGGAGATGCATATGTCCCTCATGGTATTTAAAACTTGAGTTTATAATAACTAAGTGGAAAGTGTCATGGCTACGATGCATATGATAAATAATATATAAAACACACATGAGGCACATAATGTAGGCCAATATGTCATAGTATAAGGAACATGGACATATTTCACTAAATCTTTGAAATGATGACATACAAGGACATGTTCAAATGTACACATATAAATCAAAGTTTAAGTTGGATTATAGCCACATGGAATGACATATTTAAATGTATGTATATACAATCAAGAAGGCACACACAAAAACATGGGCATATGTCTAGAGCATATTATTGATGTGGATTTTATGCACACTATAAAACTTAAATAAGGTATACTCTAATATTTTGTCAGGAATCTAGAACAACAAACATGCTCTGATACCACTTGTTGGGAGGGGAGGATGGAAGATAAATCCAAGAACAAACACACCTGTTCTAATTCCACCTCCTAGGATCTTGCTCCTCAGAAAGAGCACAGTATGATTACCAAATATAAGCAATTGAATATGCGGAAATAACCAGAAACACAAGTAACTAGAATTCACCAATAGCATAGAATATGAGAGACAATACACTATCTTGTATTAACACTAACAAAAAAGAATACAACAAAGAGCCGCCACACTCTTTCACCTTACAGAGATTTGCCACACCTCAAGTGTTCAGTAATTCTTCTCACACACACTCTCCTACATAAAAATGGTCCCAACAACCAACTCACACACAGAATTGGTGTTCACCTCACCAACCAGTCAGTAATAACCCTGCCGGTACACCAAGCACTCTATAGCACTTCAAGCTGATCTCTCATGAACCTGCAACCTACAATTCAAAGACCAAACTTACATGTAGATCCCCAATGAGCTTGCAACAACCTACAACTCACAGATCTTACAACTAGAAGGAACTCTTCCTTTCTATCTCATGCCTTTTTACAATACATGCCAATGGGTCTATAAATAGATCCCTAACTCAAACAATAACTTAGACTCTTAATTTAGACAATTGTCCTCATAGCACAAGACTCTAACTGGTCTCAACATGCAAACTCTTCATTCACTTAACTAACTGTCTGTGAAATGAGCAGTTCTGGAACACACAGGCGACCGACGTCGGTCCCTGCTTGTCTGGTTCTGCCGACATCGGCCGACTTCCTGCCGTTGCCGGTGGCCTTCTGCACTGGTCTCTACTGACGTCGGTCCTGCTACCGACGCCAGTTCCTATAGAACTCAGCAACCATTTGTTCCTTAGTTTGCAAAGGTTGAAGCTTTTAGCTCCACAACCTAACAATCTCCCACTTGGAGATAAACAGCTGTAACCTATACCTGTACCTGTACACCATCTAGTTTGTTCCCTTGGCTATGTATCCATCTTCAAAATCACCCTTGAAGACCAGCCACCACAAAATCTATGGTGCAAAACCTGTCATCCAAATTACCTACCACATCCACATCTACAACCATGTAGAAATAAACCTAAACTTGCATAGCATGTGCACCTGCTACTAGTCCCTGTAAGAATCCACTGAACTGCCCTCCAATGGTTCTCTCCCGGATTGGCTCCTAACTTGTGACAACTCCCGCTGCTTGGGAAAACTCAGGTTTAGTACATACCATGCACTCAACCTCATTATGTGAATCAAGACACCTGTTCTATGAACTGTCTAACCATCGGCGTGCTAACCGGTTTCACACAATCATCCTGAAACAAAGTCAACACATGACCTTCCATGTCTCTAGAACACACTCTTGCTAAAGAATCTTGCTGCTCCCAGATTCTCCATGACAAACCCCTGAACTAGCTTTACCTTTAGTTCAGCAATACCTGTATATGTAACCCTGCAACAAGCACATCATACAAAAAATAGGATAGTGTAGCTAATACTATCCAACCTGGTAAAGAGAAACACAATGAACAAACCTCCATTGCCCTGCAGCTAATACAAGATCAAATACCCTGATCTTCCATCTCACGTATCCATTTCCGCTCTTCTTTATCCTTAACATCCATTCATCTCTCAGTGCTTACTTCCAACTGGCCACACTACCCAAAACACCTGTTTGGTTCTCCTCCAAGGAATCACATCCTCATCCATGCCTAGCTCCCACTGTTTCCTGGATCTACCTGTTCTGCTTCTTCAATAACTTCCTGGTCCTATGCCATAAGTGACCAACAAGTAGTGCAAAGAAGGGAAATGACGAATTTAAGAACTTACACCTTCAGTCCTCCATATGGGTGCTTGAGACTCCATGACAGCTTGCTATCCACCCAAAATTCGTCTCAGTGACCGATGCCAGTCGCATCTCAGTCTACAGCTGACCGATGTCAGTTCCCTGTGACTGCCTCCCTACTGACGTCGGTTTCCCCTGGCTGACGTCGGTCTCTGTCTGCCTCGAGTCACCAACGTCAGGCTGCACATAGCCGATGTCGGTCCCTGTCTAGACACCGACGCCAGTTTTCCTGCCGATGTCGGTCTCTGTGTTTTTCTTGTGAGACCTGACTTTTTCTCGCAAGCTCCTTTTGGATCAAACCCTTGTCCAAATCACCCTTGCTCTGCTCAGAATTCCTCTGCACCTTATGCTGAACTCTGTCCGTCACCTTCTCCTTGAAAACCAAGGCTTTCCTGTTCTTGTCACTAACATCAAATTCCTTAAGAAACCTCACCTTCTTCTTCTGCATACAGAAATCATGATCCATGCCTTCCAAATCTGAAAGCATATCCTTTGACTCAAGAACCAGCATCTCCTTCTTATCTATGTGACCAAGCCTATTAAGCCACATCTCTGAATCTACAACTGAAGTAGATAACCCAGAAAGAGAATCAGTAAAATAAGTAGATAGATAAAGCGTACCTACTTTCTTACCTCTAGCTACAACAAGTGTACCCTTGGTAACCTTCTAAGAGTCCACTGTGAGAGTTACTGTGCAACCCTCTTCACCCAAGCTTCTAACAAAAATCAGATTTTGCTTCAAAACTGGGACGTGCATGACCTCCTTTAACACCCATGTGTTACCTGTCTGTAGTTTCAGCTTCACTTTGCCTTTGCCAACAATCTGACAAGGCTTACCATCCCCTACACAAATTTCTCCAAAATCTCCCTGGACATACTCATGAAAAAATTCCCTATGTGGGGATGCATGAAAAGAGGCACCAGAATCTAATACCCAAGATTCTACTTTATCCAAAGAACATACCAGAGCATCCTGTGCAATGTAACCCGCAACATCTGCTTCTTCTTCATGTTCTTCATGCTAATCTGTACCCGATCTGCAATCTCTCTTTAAGTGCCCTTGCTTTCCACATTTCCAGCAGGTTATTCTGCCATACCTGGACTTGGATCTCTTGCCCGTCTTCGACCTTGATCTCCCACGCTCTATCTTCTCTCTTGGCCTTCCTCTTCCTTCAACACTCAAAGCATCTCCAGATGATTCACCTGTGCTTTTCCTGCGTATCTCTTCGTTCAAGATCACACTCACAATATCATCCACTTTTAGGACTTTTGAAGGAGACACAGTATTAGAAACTGCCATTACCAAACCTTCCCAACTTTCAGGTAATGAACACAAGATTAAGAGAGCTCTTATTTCATCATCAAATACAATATTGACTGAACTTAACTGGTTTACTAAACCATGGAAATCACTAAGATGGCTATGAACAGATCCACCTTCCAACATTTGCAAATTAAATAAACGCTTCATAAGAAATACCTTATTCGAAGCCGAGGGTTTTTCATACAAATTTGCCAAAGATTTCATCAACTCCACTATTGTCTTACACTATGATAAGCTGGAAATCACAGATGATTCAAGACTCAATCTAACAGATCCCAGAGCCTTTCGATCAAGAACCTCCCATTCTTCATCTTTCATATCCATGGGTTTGCTAGCAACCCCACCCAACGGTAAGTACAAATCTTTCTGATACAGATAGTCCTCAATCTGCATCCTCTATAATTGGTAGTTCTTGCCATAGAAATTCTCCATTCGTAGTTGACTGCTTTCTGTCATTACTCAACTCCCACTCAAACAGAAACCCTGTGAGTAACCTGTAATCAAAACACACTACCCAGATCTACACCAATCTGTTAGTATCCCAACCAAAAGCTCTGATACCAATTGATGGTATCAAGCTTAAGAACCTACAACCAAGGCTCTGATACCACTTGTCAGGGATCTAGAACAATAAACATGCTCTGATACCACTTGTTGGGAGGGGAGGATGGAAGATAAATCCAAGAACAAACACACCTGTTCTAATTCCACCTCCTAGGATCTTACTCCTCAGAAAGAGCACAGTATGATTACCAAATATAAGCAATTGAATATGCAGAAATAACCAGAAACACAAGTAACTAGAATTCACCAATAGCACAGAATATGAGAGACAATACACTATCTTGTATTAACACTAACAGAAAAGAATACAACAAAGAGCCACCACACTCTTTCACCTTACAGAGATTCACCACACCTCAAGTGTTCAGTAATTCTTCTCACACACACTCTCCTACACAAAAATGGTCCCAACAACCAACTCACACACAGAATTGGTGTTCACCTCACCAACCAGTCAGTAATAACCCTACCGGTACACCAAGCACTCTATAGCACTTCAAGCTGATCTCTCATGAACCTGCAACCTGCAATTCAAAGACCAAACTTACATGTAGATCCCCAATGAGCTTGCAACAACCTGCAACTCACAGATCTTACAACTAGAAGGAACTCTTCCTTTCTATCTCATGCCTTTTTACAATACATGCCAATGGGTCTATAAATAGATCCCTAACTCAAATAATAACTTAGACTCTTAATTTAGACAATTGTCCTCACAGCACAAGACTCTAACTGGTCTCAACATGCAAACTCTTCGTTCACTTAACTAACTGTCCGTGAAACGAGTAGTTCTGGAACACACAGGCGACCGACGTCGGTCCCTGCTTGTCTGGTTCTGCCGACGTCGGCTGACTTCCTGCCGTCGCCGGTGGCCTTCTGCACTGGTCTCTGCCGACGTCGGTCCTGCTACCAATGCTGGTTCCTGTAGAACTCAGCAACCATCTGTTCCTCAGTTTGCAAAGGTTGAAGCTTTTAGCTCCACAACCTAACATATTTTAAGATCTCTATGGAAACAAATTTATACTATATAGAATGAGTTTCAGGTATGAAATTAAAACAACTAGCTAGTGGGATATCAGGTTGAGCATGTAGGTTATTTAACCAAGCAAATGGATAGATGTGTGAACTCTAAGATAAGTATGCACTAGGTGAGTTAGCTGGGTGGAAAAACAATCTAAGATGGGTAGATATCAAAAGAAAATCAAAAAGGTGGGAATTGTAAGGCATAATATAAGTTCCTATATTCTCAAAGGGTCATTTCCAAGGTTGTTTCCTTAGTGGATGAGTATTTACAAAACTAATTCTTTCTATTTGTAGCTACTGCACACTCACAAATAAATACAATTAAGTAGTCTAGGAAAAGTAGGTATAGTAATCTTAGTAGTCTCAGATGAATTTTAATCTCTTCAAAGTTGTTAATAAACACCCTTAGTTGAGAGATTACTGCTTAGACTAGGAAGGTATCTAGAGTAGCTATAACACATAGCTAGAAGACTATACCATAGGGAGACATTCCTAAACACCTTATAATATTGATGCAGTCTAAATTGAATGCTTAAAATCAATAAAATTTACTAACTTAATAACTTTTGTATGCTTGTGATTAGTATAGATCAATGATAAAAATGAAGATTATCCATAGATTTTTCACACTTAAAAATTACTAAATAGTTAAAATCTTAACATAGAAAAGGGAGGAGAAAGAACCAACATAGTTGTATGACAATCAATAATTTGATTCTTTACTAGATTGATCAAAACTCAAACCCTTTAAATGAGGGTTTTTCATGTATTTAAAGACTTGGGGAAGGGGTTGACTCATCCTCCATGTTTATCAGATCTTCATATTACATCTTATAATAAATAGAACTTAAGTTCTAATTTTTAAAACTACATGTTAAAATTCATACATTATAACAGTCATGTAACATGTACATGTTGGTAAAAAGCACTTTAGTTAATTATAACATGTATGCATAAAGTATAACTAGATATATTTATTTTCAATAAATCTTACATGAAAAATTTCATACATAATTGATATTAACATAATTATGGTTTGCTCATGACTAGAGTTTGTGTAGCTAAATTGGCAGATGGAGTTGGTGTTGAAACTGGCACATTGGTTGAACAGGTAGATGGAGTCGAGCTAAAATTCCTCTTTGCTTCCAACCCTTGGTAATTTTTATACCCAAAAACATGTTTTAATCTTACTATGATCATGTCCAAAAGAGATGGTATGTTTGCCTTGTTCACTTGTGTTATTTATCTTGCATCATTAGCTTTTGTGGCTCAAAATCCTATCTAAATGATCTCCACTTATGTGGCTTTATTCCTCAAAAAACTCAATTTAAACTCAATATCTTTGAAATTTAATCCTTATAGAGTCTACTTAAAGTTGTCAAAGGCTTTTTGAAGCATTTGATAAAATTTGGACCTCACCATCAACTTTCTAGTGTCATTCCATGCATTTTCTAACTCAAATTCATTCAAAATTTGTCCTACTTACTTCTCATGTTTAGTTATTTTTGAGACTAAGGTGTCAATATATGTAATCCACTCCCTTTCTTCTTGGGTTTAGATGAGCACTAAATTTAATGCATTTTGTTCTTCAAAGGGTGACTTTAAGTCAAGATGTCTAAAAGCCTTATTTGGGGTGTATTAAACCAAAAAAATTAATTTCATCTTGTCTTCATTAAACATTTTAAACAATTTGGCCATTTGAGTTAAAAAAGAGGTCCATTATGTCCTCAAGGATCTAGTAGTGTTTAGTATAATATATGACCTTAAGGTTATGATTTAAACATCCTGCTTCATTTAGGAGGGAACATGGATGACCTACTATTATTCTATAATATTCTCCAATTCTTGATCTAGTTCCTTCCTCACATGTTCAATACTTGTGGATAGATAACAAAGATCTAGATTGGGTCTCCATGATATGACCTAAAGTCCTCAATGTAATGGTAAAATACATTCTTTTATATTGTCTCTTGGAAAGATAGAACACTTCTTATCTTTATTACATAGTCAAGCTTTACCAAATGTTGTCCTCTATTTTTCTTTATCATTTACACAAATCTAGTGGACTTGTTAGAAAATGAAATCACAGTGGGTAACTCGATAATCTTTAAATATGGTCTATTAAAATTAAAGTTCCTAGTTCCTTGGCATATATTGGAAGCATAAATTATGTTGATTCTACTAGTTTTGTCTCTATTTGGGTATCCTTTAAAGGCTCTATCTTAGGAGATAGATTTGGCATGGAAGGCCATATTATCTATGACTAGTCTACATTCTCCAAATGTGGCATTGGGTGGATAGTATAGACAAGATTATCCCTTAAAGTTTTATTGGTGGCTATCATTAATGTGGTCTAAATTGATCCTAAGGAATTCATGGGTGTATTCAACTGAATAGAGGATACTAGAAACTAAGTGTGGGCTTATTAGTCATAGTAGTAATTATGACAGTAACTAAAGGAATGGTTACAACAATGGATAGGGAAATACTTCTAGACGGAGGTAGTGACAAAACATGGAAATAATTGATAAATGGAAATATGGTAATGGAAGGGTGGGCTAAAGGAGTAGTAGGAATAAAAATCTTACCTAATTTCTTAATCTTAAAGGTGCCTTTCCTTTGAGTTCTTACAATCTCAAGACTTTGGCCTATTGCAGTTCCTCTTTTTTTTCTTTGTCCACTAGCTCACCTTCAGTCAAGGGTTGTGTTTGCTCATTTGGTCCCTATGAATAATACACTTCAAGCCTTCCTACCTTGGTCTTCCTCTTGTAGAATATAATTAGATTTTTAGTCAAAGGAGTAACCACTTATTAGGTAGAAAGAGGGAATTTCACATTATATGTTATAGTTTCCAAGGATTTAGTAGTAGGTATGAGGTCTTCTGAGTAATAAGAGTATATATATAATATTTCCTTACTTATTGAGATTTCTCTCCTTATATTGAATTGTCTCTACCTAAACTTCTTATTTTACTTGCCTTAACACAACTATGTGTGCTTGAACCCAAAAAGTCTCCTTTTCTACTTATTTTATAGCAACTAAAGTTTCCCCTTCACCTTGATATTTATTTACAACAATAATCATAGTGGGTGTATTATGAGTGTCTTGACTTTGATCATGTAGTTGATAAATAGGACTGTTATTCCAAAAGTATAAAGCATTTGATCCTTCTAGTGGTGGGATACTGTATTGTGCTTATTTAATTATGATGTTTTTAAGGATTTACCTAGATTAACTTGAGTAAATATTAGTTTAATATAGTTTTATTATCCCTTTCCAATAATTGGGCATCATCCTTTGCATTGATAAATAAGAAAGCATGATCATAGGGTTCATGACTATACTAAATGCCTAGATTATGAATGTGTTATTATACCTTATCATTGGGGTCAAAATATCTATAAGGAAAGGTAGACAAATCATATGATCTCCTAGCCTTGATAGATTCCTTTAAATATCTATGAAAGGTGTAACACATCTTATTAATCATGAGATGAGAGTCATGAAATGTGATCTTCTTACTTTTATTCAAATCCTCATCGATCACCTCCATAAATGGTAACTAATTTATTACTCATCCATCTTGTTAGGGAGGAATTTTTGGAGGCACAAACTATCAACCTTATGTTTAATAACCATTATCATGGTGTAATCTAGATATAACTAATAGTCACCTTTTGACATGAGTGAATTGGTGATAATTTAGACACTTTGAGCATAGGTAACTTCCCTCCAAACTTGGAGTTGTAAGTCATTTAAAATAATTAATATATTTATGGTATATGCATAAATATAAAAAAATTAATAAACATCAAAAATATTATTTTTGATATAATCTAGATTTAGTTCATAGTAAGACCCATTGCATATGTAAATAATGCCCATGATAACATCAAAAAGGTAGGACATCATGTAGAAATTACCCCATTGGGGCTTATTCTATTTATGTAGTATTATCTCATGAAATTGAGAGATAATGATCTCTCCCAATGTATAGGTGCATTATGAGGTCAATAATAGGTTGATAAATGGTACCCAATCTATGTGAAGGAAGTGTATGCTAGGGTGACCATACAGGTGGTTCAATAGTGCCATACTAATGTGAATTCTCATTTGGAATTTGGTGAAGGGCATAAGATTTGTATCCTTGATAAAAAAAATTCTCTAGGGAGAATCCATTTTATCATTATCTTCTCTATATAGTTACTTCTCTTATAGGAGATTAAACTATGTAAATCAAATGTGGCATCTAGGATTGGCAAGCATAAATAACTTTGAAATGATTCCCCTTATATATAGGTAATGAATATTTTATGATTGACATGGTGGAGGAATCCACCATATGCAATCCTTCCTTTAAAGAACAAGTCACATAACAAGTTGATGCATGGCATGACTTTAGGTTTAGCAACATCATAGTGAGGTGATTGGTTCTTAAAGGTAAATCGGTCAGATGCTACCTATCATTGTCTCAAAGAGACATATTCCTCTTAGGAAAATGTGTTTATGCCTTATAAAACCTCTCACAGAGATGAGTAGTTAGTGTACATACAATCAAACATGGAGGTGTCAAATATTATGTCCATATACTTTGTTGAATGTTTGATATAAAATATAGATGGTGCCTATTATCCCTTGTATATTCTAGATGAAGACAAAATTTTTAGTTCTTAGTGATGATCAAATTATGGATCCTTGAAATTGTGATTTTCCACTCTTTTATGTAAATTATATCTTGATCAAACATAACTAGGGCTTGAATTCTTAGATGGTAATATTCACTTGAGCTCATTGATAATAAATGAACATGAAGTCAATTATAATCATGATATTATAACCTTTTAAAATTCAATCTCAGTTCATGCACCATTAATTACTAACATCTATAATCTTTTTATATTCATTTAATTCAAACTTGACCACCTTCTCCTAGTGGACACACCATGTAGAATGCTTACTCATTCAGAGGGGTGCCATGATGTTTCCCCTTTTTGACACCTATAAATGTGTGATTTAGTTAGGCATTGGAATTTACATTCAAATCAAACTATTTTATTATCATGAGCCAAGGGTTACAAATAAAAGACCCTAAAGTCCAAGTTGTTCTTTAGGGATATTCATGAAACCTTTCCTGAAAACTACAACTCTAAACACTTTTTCTAAAGAATAAGTTGTTCTTCAGGGAGATTTGTTTGGGAAAGTTTCCAAAGGTGAGAGTTTTGAAAGGAAAAAGTTATCAAAGATGAAAGTTTCTAAACAAAAAAATCCAAAGAATGTTGCCAATGAGAAAGTTACCAAATAGTAAAAATTTTGAAGACTCAATCCAAAATAAAACTTCCAAAATTAGATCTAAAGAATAATTTACTAATGATAAAGTCACAAATAGAAGATCCTTAGGAAATATGATTGAAGGGTAAATTTTTGAAGTAAAATTCCAAAGAAACTATTTTTACTAAATTTTTTGACAACAAAAGTTCCTAAACAATTCTCTCAAAGGCCAAAATCTTAAAGACCAAATTATCAAGTCCCAAAATGTTAAGTTATAAAATGCTAATAATTTGGAAGACCTGCCATACATAAGAATCATCCCAAAATTTTCAATAATAGATTTATTCAAATAATTCATTTAAATTAAAATGGGTTGAAATATGAAAATATATGAAATAAAGGTGATTTACATGCTAAAACCCATAAAATTACAAAGATAATAAAATACACTAAATACACATGTAAAGTCGTACAATGAACAAGCCTTATAAAAAAATGGGTCCCCACTTGTCCATTAATAATAAAATGTGGGGCGTGTTGAATAAAACACACACACACACACACACACACACACACACACATATATATATATTGAAAATAAGTGGTGTAAAGACATATATAAATGACATATTCAAATTCCCTAAAATATAAGAAGCATATAGACATAATTAAGTCTAAAATAGGAAAGATAGAAATGAAAGTATGTGTGAACATGTAATACAAATTTGTGTAAGAGCTAAGAGGTACATATGATGAGTCTAAAGTAGCAATAGTCAACAAAAAATATGACTAGGTGTATCATGATCAATATAAAAATATAACAATGTTAAATTTGTGATGTAGAGTTTATAAATATGTAACCTTGTAATCAAAACTATGTATAAGGTGCCACCAAATGGGAAAATGTTTCAAATGAAAGAAACCATGTATCTGTGTATATGTCCTTATTGGGTATATAATAACAAAACTAGATTTGTGTAGTAGACTTGGGTCTTGTAAAAATTTTCAATCACTCGACAAGAATAAGTGAAGCATGTATGTATGATAGAAACTAAATATACTAATATAACTAGCAAAAGTAGTGTCTAAAAAATATAAGAAGTGTAAATGTGTAAATTCATGCAATCTATAATTTTATATTTTCAAAGTAAATATTTGAATTTTATAATGTTTTTGACATATTATACTATTATATATTTTATGGATATAAAATACATACAAGAAATATTAAAAATTAAATTATTTATAAGGAACAAGAAATAAGGAAAGTATGTACAAGTAGGGAGTAAAAATATTAACTAGTGAGTCTTATGGGAGATGCACTATCAATTTGGCCTATGTGAAATAAAGGAACAATGATCATGCATGCTATATGAAAATGTAATTGAGTTCCCAGAACCTACTGTATTGAGTGATCTATAATTTTCACTACTTATAAAGTGGTTCTAGGAATTTGTGAAACTAGTTTGGGTGTCCTATGAATTATAGGGGTCTTAAGGAACCATCTAGAAGAAGATGTTATAGTGAGCATGGGTTCCCTATGATGATAACATTGCATTGGTGGCCCATCTAAATTATATGGTGTACTAATGGGAAATGTGATAATAACTATAACTAATAGTCATGGTCTAGTTGGTATTTCACTATGATACTCACTAATGATATTATATATGGGGTGTGCATCCTCTGTAGTAGTGTGATATGATTCTAATGGTGTATGTAACTAATACATGTAGTGAACACCTAAATTTGTACCTATCTTATTAGATTTATGTTTTGGAAATGGATCTTAAAATATTTTCAATGCCTTATCTTCCATTTGTTGAACTTTGGGTGCCTCTATGGGTGTGCCCACATCAATTATGCTAGCCTCTATCAAATTTTGTATCTTATGTTTCAAGGTGATATATTGGTTTGTAGTGTGGCCTAGGGATATACAATATTCATATAATGCATTAGAATCATGCATTTTTAAAAGAGGACATGTCATTTTAACCTATTTGATGGGAGGGAGGGGTTTGACTTTGCATTATAGGAGCTACTATAAAACATGTGTTGGTGATGTTAGAAGGTTGGTGAAAACTCTCTATGGAGGAGATGATAAAACTCAATGAGGAGATGGATCTAAATACAAATTAACTATGGCCATTGGATCACTCTTATTTTTAGTGGCCCTTACCTTTTATGGAGACCTAATAAAAATATTAGTAGGTGATTCTAATCCACTTGTATATTTGATTTTACCCATAGAGATAATCTTAAATTCTATTTCTTTCACTATGTGGTATAAATATGCGACATTTGGAAAAAAAATTGAATAATATAACTTCATGTAATGTTGGTAGTATGCTATATTTGAATATGTCTTGGAGGTCTCTATCTACCATGTGGATAGTCATCTTTTCCAATATATTTTTATATCTCAAGACATATTCTGCAATAGGCTCATTTAAGTTTTGCTTCAATTTTTATACTTGAGCATATGAGATCTTATCATTAATGTGTTTATTGATAAGTGTGATAAAAATATATCTACCAATAGAATGTGGTGATAGAATTATTTGGTAGATAAAATAAATTATAAGTCATAATCACTTAGATTGAGTGGGAAAAACTTAGTGAGGAACCAATCATTGGAAACATATTCCAAACATACTATGTGGAAATATCGAAGATGGTGCTCTAGGTCACCCTTACCATCATAAAATGTAAGCTTAGGTGCCACAAATTTAGATGGAGAAAGAGTTAATTCTATGTGATGAGGAAAATATATATGTAAAATAACATGATAATCTAATGTATGTGATGGTCTAGTATCTCCTACTCAAAATGTAACACCTTAACCTCCAAATAATGAATCTCATACATAAGGGATTTTACATTTGTAGAGGATGAATTAGCCATAAGTGTTTTAGCTAATAAGGGATTGTACATTTGTAGAGGATGAATTAGCCATAAGTGTTTTATCCATAAGTGGTTGTCAAGTTAAAATGTGTTTTTTTACAAGATGAGTTTCCATCAAGGTATGTGTAACAATTTTATTATTCAAGAGAGTATAAGATTAACCATTATTTGATTTGTTTTTTATTTCCATTATGGATTATAGAATCTATGAACAATCGTGGGTATATTCCCAAATTCTATAATTTAAATTGTATATAATCTCATCCTTATTGAGTATAAGCCTTTCATTATTAATTGGGAAGAGAGTGTCACAATTCCCATCCTGTATATCATCTAGATCTTGATTTTATTTCTCATCTTGTACTTTATGATTTGGGTAAAAAAGAGTTCTAGGCACAACTTTGATAGGTGTAGATGCATATACACAATTAACATTAATAGATTCTAAAGATGTTATACATGTGATTTTATATGCCAATAATGTGAATTTTAACTTAATAATTTTATAGTTTTGATATTATCTTTTTCATACTAATAATTTGATCCCTTAGAGTCTCACAAGTGAAAACCTTGGTTGCTTTTGATAGAACATATAGGTACACACCATATATGGGAGAGGTGGAGGCATGGAATAAATGAGTATGGGCATTAATAAAAATATTATGGGTTGTATAATCTCATAGAGTAATGATAACATGTACCTAATTAGAGGTAAAGTCGGTATCACCCTCATGGAGATGAGGAGAAGGATATTTTTTTCCTATGCATAGGATATGAAATTTAAAATTGAAACATGGTTGTTAGGGTATTAAATTTATGGATTAATCTAAATAAACTATATTTTAATTGATCTTCTATATATGTAATAATTTGTTTCTTAATTGAATTACACATAAGGGAATAATAACATGCTAGATATAAAATTAAAAATGGCATACATTTTAACTGATATAAAGCATCATGTACATATATGTTTATGCCATATTTTAATTCATTCCAAATGAAAGGAAAAAACATGTAAATGAAAATAGAAATTTTTTTACTAAAAAGTGATAAACTTTATCTATTATTATTATCATGATTATATGAAATACAAATAAAAAAATAAAAGGATCTAAAATCTGAGTGTGGATCTTAGAAGGATGGAAACATAAATGCTAGGGTTATTTAGAGTTAGGGTTTGTACATCATTCAAAGTAAGTAATTTACCAACTGATTTAAGCTGTTAGGAATTATATGAATGTAAATCTTATGTTCTTAAAGAGTTATGTATAGTAAAATAGGGTATAAATATGTAATAAATATAAACACTAATCTATAACATAATTGACTTAGTTTGACCTTTTTAAAAATAGTAATAAAGAATGTAAATGAGAACTTAGATGGAAAATGATTGAGATGAATGATCTAGAAGATAAAAATTGAGATAGGGGTGGTTTAAGTGTTGAAAAAATATTTAGGTATTAAAACCCTTCCTATATAGTATCACCATAATTAGATAGCAGTTCTATGTGGCACTAATGTCCATTTTCTATGGTAGTGTACTCTATTTGGTAATATAATGAGTTTTTAGGCTCACCTATGTCTAGGTCTACCAAGCCTGTTCATATGTGCATATGTTTTGGATCTATGTAGATGACATATTTTGAATAATTTTATGTTCAAAACCTAATAATTATTGTTTTTAGGGTATATAATTTATACAATCATCAATGTGTGTTGTTAGTGGGGTAAGATAGATATCCTCAACACCTTGAAGTGATGAGAGTTTCCTACATACCAATACTATAAAGAGGGATCAATACTAATGTCATTATCCCCACCTAAGTGATGATGTACATGTAGGTGATGCTAGTATGGTTATTTAATTGAGTGATTTAAATATATTTGAGAGTATAAATCTAAGTGATTTGAGGTTAGGAATGATATATATGGCTATATGTAGAAGTAGGAAAAAATAGAGATTGATAAACTTGATTGTGCAAAACTTGTTTTGAGTTTGTATGTGTAATTTGAATATAATTTCTATCTAGTGGTTAGATGGATAAAATTCATGTATATATATTATTATAGTGGTTTTTGGTGTGTTAAAAGAAGATTAAGCTGACTCTAAGTGGTTTTATATTTGAAAAGATATTCATTGGTATGAAAAGGAATGAAAAAAAATAACACCAAAATTATGACACTAATGCCATGTAGTATTACTATCCATATTATGTAAATAGTGTTTAAATGGTATAACCTAAGGCATGAAGGTCTAGGATGTCAAATGAGGGTTTGATATTGCTTTAGGGATGTTTAGGGATAGTTATGGCTAACATGAAGGATGGATAAGTGTAGAAGTAGGCTCTAAGATATATATATATGTGTGTGTGTGTGTGTGTGTGTGTGTGTGGCTAAACTAGGGATGGGTGGTCTCAATTAGCACTATTAGTTCTCAAGTGTCATTTTTAGATGATTACACTATGTAATTAGATTTCATAAGGAGGATGGAAGCATTAGAGGAATGAGGAATTTTAATGTCCTCTCACTAGCCATAAGTGACGTGGCCACACTATGATGTTGTGTCATACTTTTTAGTCGTGTGTTTATTTTTTATTATGTTGTAGTATGAATAAGAACAAAGGTAGTATTATTATTTAAATTTTTAATAAGTGAGAAAAGTTTCTTTGTATTTCCTCCTAAAGTAAGATAGTGATAAGAGCTAATAAAGCACTATAATATCATTGTATGGTTATTGGTAAGCCACTTGGAAAACCATCCTTTTGTAGTATGGTTGTTGTTAATCCACTTCAAATAACACCATTTGATAGTATGTTTGTTGGTAATCCACTTGGAAACCCATCATTTGGTAGTATGGTTATTGGTAAGCCATTTAGAAAACCATCCTATTCAATTTTAGGTTGTCAGTGAACCCTAGTCAAAACCATCATGTTTGATTTGAGGTTGTTGGTCAATATTCGTCAAAACCATCCTATCTTTATTATTGGTAAAACCACCTACAAAACCATATAGATCATGAACTTATAAATATGTCACATTACAGTACAAGCTAAAGTTTTTCCTATGTTTATATTAAAGGGGGAATGCTAGGAAAATAATTTAGTTCTCATATGTTTGAGCTATATATTTGTGTGAAATAATTATAGTATTGATTAAAAATAATATAAGTGAGTTTTATAATGTCTAGTGGTGAAGGTTTTGAAAAGGTAGAAGGTCTTCAACAAATCAAATTTATCATTGAGTGGGACAATTATAAGAGTAGTGAAGAGCTAGAAGTAATGTTTAGAAGGGAAAACCAGAGTATAAAAATTGTCTAGAGGTTAATGCAGTGCTATGTGATAGGGTCCAAGATAATATAAATAATTTCATAGACCTAGACTCCTCAGGTATCTACAAAGTTTCCACTGGCACTATAGCTAGCCAAAAACTTAGGCCTCAATAGGTGTGCTCTCCCCTTTCACCACCTTGTCTTAGGCTAATCATGTGTTTTATAAGCATCAGATGTGCCAAGATATGTCATATTTACACATCATCCTATTAATCAAGAATGATGAGGTATGTTTTTTCATTCTTGACTCCTTGGTGGAAAAGGAAGAGGAAATTTTGGCAAATTCCATCCTAGATAGGGTAAATGGATTTAAAATTATAACATTAACTCCTTTAGAATATGAGCCAATATGAAATGAAAACCAAATCATTAATTAGAGGTTTTTTTCATGGAAAGGAGATTATTTTTGGTCAACTTCACAAATTAGCAAGATTATTTTAGTGTCTTATCTAAAGGACTATGGTTTATGGGAAAATCCAACATCAAGGTGAGGCATTAAAAGGAAGGAACTAACTTGTGAAGAATGGTTGTGGATGACATCCAAATGTGGGTCCTCCTTTTAGATATACCTTTATAATATTAGTATCTGATGTGATTATGGGAATAGCTAGGGCACTGATCTAACCTATCACCATTTATCTAGTCACCCTCTCTAGAAGGAGTATGGTGGTGACTAGGTTCCATGTATTCATGCATGTTGATAAATATCTAATCTATTTGATTAAGATAAAATATAAATATGGTAAATGGGTGAAAAACATTGATTATTATAATAAATTCATCTTCTACCATAAATATAATATCCTCATCCATTCATATAAATACTACCCTAAGAAGACCCATGATTTGATCACTCTTAAGCAAGAATAGATGTAAAAAATGGATCCTTAATCAAATAACAAAGACAACATAGTAAAAATGGATGTCCTCTTAAAAAATATTGATGCACCATGAATTTCCTCTTTGGGTGTCTCAAAATAAAACATGAATAATGAGAATGTTAGTGCTCTGAATGATAAGCCATGGTGTAATGCTTTACCCAATATCAACATAGATCCCCCATTAGATGAAGAAAATCTAATTATAAAAGGAAATCTCCTCTATATTTCCTTAGTGACTCAGCTTACGATCCCTTCCCTATGGTATTATTTTATTGATCTTAAGGTGGTGGATATCACTCCTCCTAAATGATTCACATCAATCAAAAAGATGAATCCTCTCCTCGATATGGTTGATCTACTCTCAAGCCTCATGAATTGTTTGGTGGTGAATATAAGGAGTCTCTTTTATCTCCTCCTACCCAAACTAGCCCAATTTAGGCTAATATCCATGTATCACCCCTCAAGGAGCTAGTTTTAAAGGGATATGGTTATCAACCTAGCTTCGATAACATATCTAGCTTGACTCAAGCCCTAGTTTGTAAAATTCCTTTATTTTATGATTAATTCACTAAGATGGATAAACCTAACTCATTGGAAGGGTTGATAGACTCCTTAAATGTACCCATGCCATTATCCTAAGATAAGGGCCAATGTTTTGCAATAAATTTACCCTATCTAGAGGTAAATTAAGGGGAAGGGTTCAACGCTTAGTTCAAGACTCAAAAAAGAAGAAAGAAAATGGATGTACATTTAATCCATAAACCTAAAGGGATATTCCCCTTTATGTTTTCTAAAAAAATGTAAATAACCAAGAGTTATCAACAAAACCTTAAAAGTGCATAACAACTAGCAAAAGACCTACGACTTCCAATCGAATGCACATATGGAGAAATTTGAAATCGGTATGAGCGGGAAAAGAACTGGGGGAAATTTGGCAGGAGGAACAGATCCAAGAGAAATAGTAGAGGAAGGAGGGATACGTGGAGGGTCAGGATTCTTAACTGATGCAGACATGATAGGGCCACTAGCAGCTTCTGAGCTCTATAGTGGGGCCGGAGATCCTCCATCGAAAATAGTTGCAGAACAATCCACGGAGACAGCGAAAGACAAAACTGCTTTTAACACAGAAAAGAATCTTGAAAGGCAGAAAGGGACCCACAAACAAAGGACCTGGTCATCATTGTTTGGGAAAAAACCGACTGGAAAATCCATCTTCCCCCCGGTGACATCAAAATCCTGTTAGGAGAAAGGTGAATTCCAAATTTTCATCCCTGACCCCTTACTTGATTTTTTGGTTACCTCTTTGGACCTCACCCTAGTAGGGAAATTTCATGGAGCAAGACCAAATATAGACTCACTCAGGTCCATGATCAAAAAGAGATGGGCAATACGAGGAGAAGTTGACATTGCACCTATGGTGAATGGTTTTTTCTCCTTCATCTGTAACTGTGAAGAAGATCAGAATATGATCCTGAGTGAAGGACCTTGGTCTTTTGGAAGAAGTATCCTCACTATAAAGAAATGGGAACCAGACATGGATTTATCTGAGTCTTTTTTCTCAACAACTCCCGTTTGGGCTAGGCTACCTAGGCTACCTTTAGAGTTCTGGCATGAGGACATCTTCAAAGGAATAGCTAGCTCTTTTGGTGAATTAGTGGTAGTGGATAAAGCCACGGCTTCAAGAACCAAACTCCAAAGTGCTAGAATCTACGTTAAAGTGGTGGATCTAAATATCCTTCCCAAAAAAGTGGATCTTATCTCCAAACTTGGCAAGAAAACCCAAGTGATTGTTTTTGAAGATTTGCCAAATTCTTGTTTTGTGTGCAAGAAGCAGGGGCATTGGGCCAAGAAATGCCCCAATAAGGGAAGAGCCATTTCAAAAAACTCTTAGGAAGGAAAAAATATCAAGACCCAACAAATGAAAATATGGAAGATTAAAGAAGACTATCGAAAGATAGGGAAGCCTCAAGAGGTCGTAGCTGACCAGCAAATAGATAAGGGTACTTCTACTGCTTCAGTAGAAGTAGATGACCCTAAGATTATAGGAACATCAGATTCCCTTGTAAAGATTTCTAATATCCTGATGGAAGAAAAAGGGAAGGGAACAGAGGACAATGTATCAGATCCTCAATCTGAAGATGAGGCTATTGCCACAAATCAGAACTCTCAAAGCTCAAAAATCTAGGAGTCAAAGATGTTTGAAAAAGAGGAAGGAGAGGAAGGAGAAGTGGATCCTAAAAGAAGAAACATCATAGAAGAAGTAGAGGGTGAATTGAGTGAGGGTCAGCCAGGGGAAAAGCAGGAGGAACCAAAGGTAGAAATTACAACTCCAGCTAAAGAGGTCATCGAGACAGAAGAAAAAGATGAAGATGGTAAAAAACCTAAAAACCAAAAGATTAAAGGAGAGATGAAGAATAAGTCTAAACACATTATGAAAAGAAATGGAGGAGCGAAAGCTAATAGTTCTCTAAAGAGTAAAGGAGGAAAAGAACTTGGAAAACAAGCCAAATTAAAACCGACTGTAGGTTCTTCAAAAAAACTAGGGAAAAAATCTACTAAGCAAAATAGAGAATTGGAAAGTAAGGTCAATATAGCAGATGGAAAGTAGAAAACATTGGGGCAATATATAAATAGTAATAAAAAGAAATGAAGATTCTTAGTTGGAATATAAGGGGTCTAAACAGTCGTCTTAAAATAGACCTTGTTAGGAATTTTGTTAGAGAGCAAAAGCCAGACCTCCTTCTGCTTCAAGAAACTAAAATGAGTAAGGAGAAAGCTGAACAAATTAAAGACTTTAAAAATTATACCTTTAAAGCTAGTAGTTCTGAAGGCGCCTCAGGAGGTACTGCGATTTTATGGAGAAAAGATCTTTTTGCTGGATCAATTTTGATAGAAAGTAAAAAATTTCTGGTGGCCAATTTAATAAATGCTGACCAAAAGGATAGCTGGTATGTTGTTAACATCTACGCTCCTAATATCAAGAATGAAAGGAAAAAGGTTTGGGAAACACTCTCAAAGATCAGAAGGAAAGATCATTGTGGGCGCTGGATAATAATGGGAGACTTTAATGTCCCTCTTTATGATCATGAAAAAAGGGGTGGTAATACAATTCAAATGGAAGGAAGAATTGACCTTATGGAGTATATCAACAAAGAAGGTTTAATGGATATGGATTTGCAAGGAATTCAGTACACCTAGAGCAATAAGAGACTGAACAAGGAATGCATACAGGCCAGGATTGACAGGGCTCTCATCTCCCCAAATTGGATAAAAGACTATAATTGCAAGTTGGAAGCATATCATAGAATAGGCTCAGATCACTTCCCTTTAATATTCTTAGCGGACAAATTAAACCAAAAAAAGAATCATCCTTTCAGATTTGAAAAGATGTGACTACAGCATCCACAGTTTGAAGACAAAATAAAAGAATGGTGGAATATCTCTATAGAGGGATCAGCTCTCTTTCGAGTTGTCTCCAAACTCAAAAATGTTAAAAAGAAAGTTAAGAAATGGAATAAGGATTGTTTTGGAAATATTTTCATGGAAAAGAAGATCATCAAGGAGAATATTAGTAGAATACAGGAAAAAATTCAGAAAAATGGATATAATGCGGAATCCCAAAGAGAAGAAAGCGAATATTTGGTATAGTATCAAGACATAATAACTAAGGAGGAAATCTATTGGAGACAAAGATCAAGGGTGCAATCGCTGAAAGATGGAGATAAAAATACAAAGTTCTTCCACCTCTCTACCTTGAAACATAGAGAGAAATCACATATTCCTCATCTGAAAAAAGGAGTTCAAAAGATAACAGAGGATAAGGAAATTAAGGAGGAAATGATCTCATTTTTCTCTTCCCTGATGAAGGCTGATAGAAACATTGACATGAAAAGTCAGGCTGATATTCTTCGGGTGATTCCTCCATTAATCACGAAGGAGTAGAATAATATGTTATGTTCTATACCTAAGGAGGAGGAAATTTTTAAAGCTGTGAGATCTCTTGGAGGAGAAAAAGCTTCGGGACCAGATGGCTTCTCCATGTTGTTTTTTCAAAAGTTTTGGAAATTAATATGAGAGGATGTCAGTAACGTGGTGAAGGAGTTTTTTGGAGTGAAATAGATGCTGAAGGAAATAAATGCCACTTTTCTTTGCCTTATCCCGAAGAAAGTAGGTGCAGATAGCCCTGATCAGTTCAGGCCAATTAGTCTATGCAACTCCCTCTATAAAATCATTTCCAAAGTTCTATCGACCAGACTAATCCTTGTGATCCCCTCAATCATAGCTGAGTAGCAAAATGGTTTCATTCCTGGTAGACAAATCCTCAACTCAGTTATAACGGTGCATGAGAATATTCATTCACTTCTCAAATCCAACACTGAGGGGTTCTTGATGAAAGTGGATATAGCTAAAGCATACGATAGGGTGGATTGGCTTTTCCTTTCAAAAAGCCTTATAGCCTTTGGATTTGAAAAAAGAGTGGTTGATATAATCAATCAGTTGATATCAACAACCTCAATAGCTATGTTGGTAAATGGGACCTCGTCTCATTTTTTCAAACCGTCTAGGGGATTAAGACAAGGGGATCCTATATCCCCTGTTCTGTTTATTATCATGGCAGATAGTATGGGTCACTACCTTGGGGAATTGGTTCAAAGAAGATAGTACAAAGGTCTGAGACCCTCCTCACATCATTTAACTTGCTCCCATGGTCAATTCATGGATGATACCATTTTCATGGGTCAATCTGAAGTCACTGAAGCTAGAACTCTTAAGGAAGCCATTAATCTGTATACCTCTGCTTCTAGACAACTGATAAATTGGAACAAAAGTGCAGTTTTCTTTACTAACACCCCTATTTATCGATAAAACAAAATTGCCAGAATTCTTGATTGTTCTATAGGTTCTTTTCCTTCCATTTACCTTGGCCTCCCTTTTGGATTGAAAGCCCCCGAAGCTTTTTGGGAAGGTCTCATCAATAAATTCAGCAAGAAGTTAGCGGGATGGAAAGGCTGTCTTCTTAGTCAAGGAGTAAATTTAACTCTCCTCAAAGCAAGTCTTCAAAGTATACCTACGTATGCGTTGAGTCTCTTCAAAATACCCTCCAAATTTGCTGAGGCAATAGAAAAAATCCAAAGAAACTTTCTATGGTCTGGATCTAAAGAGAAAAGGAGAATGCCACTTATCACATGGGAAAACATCTGCAAACCGATTAAGGATGGTGGACTTGGCATTAGGAAAATAAGAAGCATGAACACTGCCCTTCTAGCTAAATAGGGATGGAGGGTTTTTCAGGAAAATAACGAATGGAGTAAAATATGGATGCAAAAGTACTTATTTAAGGCACAGTCACTCCATGATTTCTTTTCCAATCCTGATATTTCTCATCCGTCTGCTATTTGGGGGGCAGTTCAGGGAACAAAACATGTTCTTGAAGAAGGAAGTGCATGGAAAGTTGGTAATGGTAAAAAGGTGAAATTTTGGGAAGATATCTGGGTAAGAGGTAGACTTTTACAGGAAGAAATCTAAGATAAAGATGTTATAGAAAGATGTAAACAAAGAGTGGGCACTATGGTCAATCAATATTGGCAGAATAATACCTGGGTAAACCTCACTGACTATGATCAAGATCTCAAGGATATTCAATTATCCCTAAATGTTATATCCCTAAACCCTAACCAAGAAGATAAAATTGTGTGGTATCAGGAGCCTAGTGGTCAGTTTAAAGTCTCTTCCCTCTTTATCTCTAATAAGGGAAACGGCAAAAAACCGATTTGGACTAGAGCCTGGATCAAGGGGCTCATTCCAAAAATCAAGTTCTTTTGCTGGACCCTCCTCCAAAACAAAATTTTGACTCTGGATAATTTATAGAAGCGTGGAATCAATATTGTTAACAGGTGTATTCTATGTAAGAGGGACTTTGAAGACAGAGATCATCTGTTTGTGAATTGTTCCTTCACTCAGCTTGTATGGAAGGAGGTTCTCAATATGTGGGGTATTACTTGGGTTCATCAAAAAATGTTGAACTTTCTCTTAAAAGCTGGTTTTGCCCTTTTAAGAATCATGAAGTTATCTTCTTATGGAAAATTACTCTTCCCCATATCTGGTGGGGAATATGGAAGGAAAGAAACAACCGAATATTCAGAAACAAAGAGCTCCCTGGATGGGTGGTTAGCCAGAACATCATTAGAGCTCTAAAGGAAAATTTTTCTTCTCAAAAAAATCTAAGCTCTAGTCTAAATGTGGATAATCCCCTAAAGAAGGACACTACTCTAGGTAATCATGATAACCCCAGATCAGATGTGACTTGGATTAGTCCACCTCAAGAATGGATTAAAGGTAATTTTGACGGTGCAGCAAAAGGGAATCCAGGAAATGCTGGTTGTGGTGGTGTTCTGAGAAACCATCTGGGAATGGTTATTGATGCTATTGCAATTCCCATAGGTATATCAAATTGCCATATTGCTGAAGCTACAGCTGCTCTACAGACCCTTAAATTAGCTGTGGAATCAGGATATTCTAAACTGTGGCTTGAAGGGGATTCTTTGAATGTTATTAATATACTTAATAACAAGAATTTAGTGTCTTGGACCATAGAGGATAAGGTTAAGGAGATGAAAACCCTTATGAAGAAATTTAAAGAAATAAAAATCACCCATACCTACCGTGAAGCCAATGGTGTAGCAGATTGGCTTGCAAATTGTGCTATCTGGGAGGGGCATAAAGTGAGGTGGGATGAAACCTTAGAAAGGAATGTGGATCTAAAGGCGATCATCTGCCTTGATGCCACACATGCGAATGAAGGAAGGTTTGGAGTGTATCAAAAACTTAATGAGTAGGAGGAGTGGCAGCATGGGGAATGAAACCCAATTATCAAAATGCAAGGCCCTCAAGAGGGAGAAGAGGAGCCTGATAAGCCATAAACAAATCCGGTGTCCAAATCAATTTGACAGCAGCAGGATCCAGGGAAACATTCATAGTAAACAGGATTCTAAGAAAATGAGTATGGCACGTGAGAGGAAGGGAGAACCCTGTAAATAGGAACCCAAGAGTTGCACAGAATGGAGAGAGAAACACCAAGTATGGAGAATTTTACAGAAAGGAAATGTCACGAGTTACATGGAAAGGCTTCATGGATCCAAACCGCATATCACGACGGCCTTCTATAAAAATTGGTCTGACGACAAGGTCACCCTGCATGGAGTAACTGTCAATTTAACTGAGGATTTTCTTGCTGAGGTTACAGGGTTGTCAATGGTAGGAATCAAATTCTCAAAGCAAACCAGCATATCGAATGAAGCATTCTGCAAATTCCCTAAAACGGACGAGGAGGAGCAGAAAATGGTTAAAAATGGGGATTTTTATGAGCTGGACTAGATAAAAGGGATTTAGAGGGACGTCTTAAGCTGTATTAGGGAATACTTCATACTGGATGGTAGAAGTAAACGAGTGCATAAGTTCCACTTCGTCTTCCTCAACCACTTCAGGCATAAGGTAAGTCCTTCTTTTCCATTTTACCTTCGCTACTCCCTGATACAAAGCCTTTATGCTCATAAGAAGAAAAAACTGCACCCTATTCTTCATGAAGGCCTTATCCTACTCATTGAAGGCTATTACAAGAGCAGGGCACTGGTAAAGTTTCCCAAACAGGGGAAAAACAAATTGACAGGGAATAAAAAGGATGAAAATGAAAGTAGAAGAGGTAAAACTAAGACCCCTATTCCTAATACACAGAATGCAGTAGGAGAAAGGGGTCAGGAGAGATTTGGAGAATCCGTGGAGGAAAAACTGGTGGAAGAAGATGAAACAGAGAGCTAGGAAACCAATGCTAGTAATGAGGAAGAAGGACCTGAGGAAAAGGAAAAAGATAAAGACAATATTGAGGACTCTGTAACCAAAACAGAAGAGAAGGAGGATAATCAGAAAGACAAGGAGGATGACACTGTCCAAGAAGATTTTGGTGAGGACCCAACGTCAAAGAATGAAAGGAAATCCCAGTCTAGGAAAATAATCAAAACATGGAGATGGACATTGAAGAAGGATCCAATGAGCGGGAATTAAAGAGCCAAGAAGACTTCTTCGAAGAAGCTAGAAATAGCCCAAACGAAAAGGCTGAGGACGGGAAAGGGAAGAAACAAAATGAGGAAATAAACATTCCTTTGATTTGGGCTAACTAATAAAGCTGAGTCTTCTTCCCAATTAGATGCATGGTTGTGTAGGGAGTTCATTGATCTAAAGAAAAAAGTGGAAACATTGGAAGAATCTATGGAAGCTGTTTGGAACAAAGTAAATGATATGGAAAACTAGTTAAGCGAGATCCCTGTGAAGCTTAAAGTTTTTGAAAACAACCTCTGGGAGCTTATAAAGGAAAATAGAAAGAAAATGGATGAAGTTACATCCAATATCTGTGCAGCCGCAATGAATATTTGGAAATGAGCCAATGAAGAGACGAAAGTAATAGAGGGTCCCTGCAAGAGGACAAGGCAAAGCTCTAAAAAGAAAGACACACAAAAAGGAGACTTGCTGGAGGCTTCCACTCAAGAAATTGCTTTGAAAGAAAAAGAAGTCAGGAAGCTGATTTTGGAACTGGATGAATAATCTGGTCCTTTTTTTCGGTTAAGAAATTGGTACTGATCTCTAGTTTTATTTTGCTAGTGTTCTGTTTGTTGTTCTTTCTGACTTTTGTTTTTTGGGCCTTGTTTGGCTGAATCTCTAGGTTGCAGGACAATTCTATGTCTGTGTTTACTACCTCTAAGTAGTGTTTTTAAGGTGTTGCCTGTGGGCTTATATAGCTCTCTTTTTGCTCATTTTTAAAGGGTTTCGGGGCCCCTTCAAAACCTACTTTTACCCCTAATCTAAAACAAAACCTTAAAAGTCACCTTACCAAAGTTAGGAAATGAAATTCCTCATGTGGAATGCTAGGGGGTTAAATAAACCTAGGAAGCAAAAGACCGTCAATAATATTAGGAAATTAAATGATCCTATCATTATTCTCATTCAAGAAACTAAAATGTCTAAAGAGGCCTTGGGGATGTGTTCTGATAAGATATGGAAAAGGGATAATTTTTAAACTTCTAGTTGCAAGGGTGCTTTGAGAGGCTTATTAGTATTCTAGAACTTGAAATTTTTTAAAGGTGACCTTTTAATGAAAACTAATTAATAGGTTTCCATCATTTTCAATTATATATAAATTAAGGAGGAATGGATTTTGTCTAACATTTTTACCCTAATTCCAAAAATGCTAGAATAAAATTATTAGAAGATTTATTAGCCTTTCAGAAAACCTATGAGCATTAGAATTGGATTGTGTCAGGATAATTCAATATTTTGCTCTCCATGGAGAAAAAAGGGAGGGCTAATAGATTTTACTAAAAGCATCTCTGACCTGAATGACTTCTTCACTAGAGTTGGATTAGTCAATGTGGAGATCAAAGGTAACCATTTCACCTAGATAAACATAAGGTTGGGGGATAAACTTATATAGGTTTATATTGATCAATTCCTCATTTCACTTAATTGGGATCTCCATTTTTCATCTCTCTAACCTCTCTCCCTAGAATTGGTTTTGATCACAATCCACTCATTCTTGAAAAGGAAAATATATCCAAACTAAATAATATTCCTTTCAAAATTTAGAGCATATTGTTATATCACCTTGACTTGGTTGAATCCATCAAGGAAAGGTGGAAAAAACCTTTCTCAATTTCATATATGTATATATTTGTTAAGAAATTGAACTTCCTCAAGAATAACCTTAAAAAATGGAATAAAGAAGTCTTCAAGGATAGTTTCATTCAAAATAAGAATATTGAGGAGGAGATACTAAAGATATAATAGTTAACAGTCACTCAAGAGAACAAATATTCCTTAATTCTTAAGTAAATAGAACTCCTAAGCTAATTTCATAACCTTGAGGCCAAGGAAGAAGTATTTTGGCAATAAAAATCTAGATGTACTTGGTTTAATGAAGGAGATAAAAACACTAGATATTTTCACCAATTTGTTTCAAGACACATGAATGTTAATAGAATAAATTAGATGGATATGGAGGATGACACATTGTACAACAAAGAGGATGATATCAATAATCACAGAATCTAATTCTTCAAAAAGTTACTAATGTAATATGGTACTTTTGATGAGCTTCTAAAAAAAATACTGAGTAATTTCAATTAAGTCACTACTCCATCATATAATACAACCAAATTTAAATCTCATTGAATTTAGGAAGTTAAAGGGGTGGTTTTTTCAATGGAAGGATTTAAGGCCCTCAATGTTACTAATTTTACCTCTTTTTTATTTCAAAAATTATGGGACATCATACATATGGAAGATGAATAAGCTATGAGTGAATTATTTATAAAGGGATCCATCATAAAAGAAATGAATAACACCTTTTTGGTCCTAATACCAAAGAAACCTATGGTGAACAATATTGAATAGTTTTGACCCATGAGTATATGTAACTCCATATATAAGATCGACTTAGTTTTATTGGATAAAAGAATTCAACCACTACTATACAAAGTGATCAGTGAATAATAAGGAGCTTTTGTCTTAGGCAGACAAATTAATGATGGCATCATTATGGTACATGAGTTTATTCACTCAATTTATAATTCTTCAAGGTAGAACATGATGATCAAACTTGACATGAATAAATCTAATGATAGAATCTTTGGGATATTCCTCATCAAAATTCTTGAGAGACTAGGATTTAATGTGGAGGTCAAAAAAATAATCCTTAGATACATATCAATGTCAAAATATTCCATATTAATAAACTACATCCTCAAAGGATATTTTTTTCTGCTAAAGGGATAATATAGGGTGGCTATATCTTCCTATCTCTTTATCATATTATTCAAAACACTATGAAGGAGCCTACATAAGGCATAATCATAAAGTAATATCAAAGGTATTAAGGTGGCATTTAATACCAATCCCATTACTCATGAGAAATTCCTTGATACAATCTTCCTTGGGTAATCCTCAATATAATAATCTTGACATCTCAATCTCATCCTCCAAAACTATGAGAAAGTGTCTATCAATGCATTAACTTGTAAAAGAAATCTATCTTCTTTGTCAACACTCTATTTTTATTGCAAAATAAACTTGTAAACATTTTTTACTTCCAAGTGAGATTAACTTCATCAATATATATAGGGATACCCCTCTTCAATGTTAGAATGGATCCTCAAATCTAGAATCTACTCATTGATAGAATATAAAGGAAGCTAGTAGGTTTGAAAGCTCATTTACTCACATAAGATAGTGAATTCTAATTGATTAAAACATCAATTCAATGTATCCTTGATTACTTCATGTTGGTGTTTCATGTGCCTTGAAAAGTGGTAGATAATATTTAACAAATTCTTATAAATTTTCTATGGAGTGGTGTTGAGGACCATTTTAGATATCATCTAGTTTCATGGGAAAAAAATTGATTCCCATATACTAATTGGGGGCTTGGCCTCAAATGGATCAACAAAATGAATCATGATCTCCTTAAAAACATGGGATGTAAAATTTTAAAGGAATAAAAATAATTGAATAGGATAGTTAGAGCTAAATATCTAGAAGGAAATGAGGATGACAACTTTCTATGGGAGGAAGGCCTCACTGATGGGTTTTCCTTATGGAAGGCCATTACCAACTACATGAATCTATTAAGTAAATGCATACAATGGTAAATTCAAAAAAGAAAAAAAATCAAATTTTAGGGTGACTCCTAAATTTCAAACTCCCCCCTTATCTACCAGGTCAATTGGATTAATATTTTCCAAACCTTTAAATATAGATGGGGTAATAAGGTGAAAGATTACTGGGAATGGATCCACTATTAAAAAACATATAAAGTGTTATCCATTAAAAGTAAAAATGTTTAAGTCATTTCATTTGTCCAAGATATCATTTTATTACTTAGTTAAATCCATATTCCTATCTTCCCTAAGGATGACTATCTCTTTTGATTGACCAAAGATAGTGGGAACTATATGATAGCATTTGGGCACCTCACTGATCTATATTTGGAGAGAGAATGGGATAATTGTAAGATCCTTTTGATTAATCACCTCACTCCCAAGATAAATTTATTTTTCTAGTTGGTATCCTAAGATAAAATTCTCACTATGGATAACCTTGCCAAACAAGGCTTCATTCTATCTAATAGGTGCCCCCTTTATAAAAGTGTGGAGGATTAGATCTACCAGTTTTTATTGATTTGTCTTTTTAGTTCATCTATCTTGTATTATATTTTGAATAAATTTAGCCTATCTTGGGTCAAACCAAAATCCATTTTGGATCTCATCACCCAATAAAATACCCTTGGAAATTTCCCTCTCTTTTCTTTGGTGCATGTCCCTCCCTTATTAGTTTTGGGCTATTTATAAATCCTAGAATGAAGGTATTTTCTCTAACAAAAATAACAACACTAAAGTGGTATTTGTTCATCTATGTCAAGTTATTTTTGAGAGCTAGAGGTAATTTAACCTAAATAAAAAAACTATAATTTTTGTAGACAAACATATTATCTTTAGAAGGTGTAACTTGGAGTAAAGTGTTTAATAGAACAGTTCAAAGGAGTCTCCCAAATCTTGAAGGACAAGTTCCCTTGTAGAGAGTAGGGAACATTTGTAAAAGGATTAAAGAGAAGGCCAAAAGGAAAGGAGCGATTGAACCAAAGAAGTGATTGAACCAAGGAGCTGATAGGACCACCCGAACTGTTGAACCATAGAACCAATGAACTTTCAAGGTTCAAAGGTTCAAGGTTCAATGTGGTTTAAGTGACCAGAAACTAGTGACATCCCTATAGATGTCAAATTCAAGGTAACAAAATGCCCATTTATTTTCAAATGTGGTGCAGAACTTGAAGAACAAACTAAGCAACCAGCTGAAGAAGGCAAAAGAGCCAGCAAAAAGGGAAGAGATAGCCCGAGATCTGAACTGGAATGTACTACATTACAATCCACTTAAAATTATCCTTTATAGATTCTATTTATGCTTATGTTCCTAATTTTGAGCCTACTAGTCAATTATTCTTTTGTTTTCCACTTTTAAATAGTAAGAATAGTCAATAGAAATTTGTGTAAGACAAGAATATATTTTCTTAGTACTTTTTAAAAATAATAGTTTTTTTATATTTATCATCTTGTCAAAATTAGAATTGTTGATCATTATATATCTTTAGCATTATGATATTCTTTAGTTTTACATATTTAATCAAATAAAAATTATTTTGAATTATCAAAAATAGGTTAAAACATATTTGTGAATCTTAACCTTTGTTTTCAATCCTTTGCTTTCTAATTCCATTTTTTTATTTTCAAATTATTTCTTTTTTCTTAGAAACTATGTTTCAATAGTTTTAAAACTCATAGGAGAATAAATAAGTTAATTAGAACCCCCTAACAAGATAATGGCTGAACCTTAACCTTGAAATTATATCATAAGGCAATCCAGGTCCAATTGGTGGAGGAGGGGTGATAAAAAAACTCTTTTAGGAAGGTGGTTGATTCCTATGTTGGTCCCATGGGGATTCAAACCAATCATGTGGTAGAGGAAAAATTATAATTTTTTGGAATTCACATAGCATCTCAGATAAAAGTAGATAGATTAATCATAGAAGGTAATTACCTAAACATACTCAATTCTCTATTTGAGAAGAACATCCCCTCATACACTATAAAAGCCTTCATTAATTATGTCAAGGGGATGCTTAGTAACTTAAGGGACTCTTCTATCACCCATACTTACCATGAGTTAAATATGGTGGTGGACATATTAGCCAAAGAAGGGGTTGGTTTCCATTCTTTATCCATCTATCATGAAAATAGCCAATCCCATCCCATATCAGTAAAGCATTTCAAAATTAAGTAATCATGTCTATGTAAGTGGTGGAGTTAGAAACACCTAAAAAAATACCTCCCAATCACCAATCCTTGTCACTCATGTTGAGTCATCATCGAGAAACATGGGATGCTAATTCCATGAGATAGGATAGGTAATTTAAATTATACCCTAAAACCACCAAGAATAATGGAGAAAACTAGAAGACATAATTATCTCACCACCCAAACAATCAAAATACTATTTTTTATAGCATGGAAGGAAATAGGGATAGGTTGAATTTACTCTTTTGTGCAAAGGCTCAGGCTAATAAAAAAGTGTGGAAGAAGTTGTGTAAGGGGGGATTACTAAGTATATGCAGTGTATCAATGGACATGATGCAGACCTTGCCAAAGACTTCATCTCAGCTTGGAATAAATGAACTATGGAAATGAGAGGCATCAAAATTTCTATTACAAAGGAACTTAGTGGGGAGGTTATAATGATGTCTTATTATGGATATAATTCTTTCAAGGATCAATCCAAAAATGTATAAATTATGTAAAATTTCTTCTAAATAAATGAGGTTATAAAAATAGATAAGGGGTTCCCAAGGATGGATTTGTTGAGGCATTAACAAAATATCTCTCTCCATATTATGAAGTTCATAACTTTAAAAGGTAAATTCATGCTAATCTTCTTTCATCATTTCCTTTATGAAATCACTTCCAATTTTATAGAATAATCTTTCAATTTTTTCTATTTAAATCACTTGAGAGTACTAGCCTTGCCTTCCAAATCAATGAAGCTAATTCTACAATTCATCAAGGGCTCATCTTTCTATTAGTCAAGTAGGGGGAGACCATGAGAGGGAAATAAGCTCTATTGAGGGTGTCTTTTATGGAAGAAGACTCATCTAATGAATATGTAACTCCATATTTCCCCACCCTCCTCCCAACCCCTCCCTTACAATCCCTAATACTAAAATCTTCATAGAAGACATCCCCCTTTAACTCATTTTTAACAAACCTAAACCTTGTTTCCTAGAAGAGGAGGATGGGGTAGTGATTCTAGGGAAGGGGAAGGCCATTTTAAAAAAATTGATTCATAAAAACAAAAGGAAGCTAGAGGAATTTAATGACAAACTTCACAAAGTGGGTATTAGTCTAGGTACATTGATTAAGGAATGGAATTCAATCAACAGATAAGATGGGAAGGTGCTATAAGATTTTACACATATAAATGGGTAGAGGACCCACCAAACAGGTAAAGAGAGGAAAATGAAGTAACTCATCACACTTCCAAAACCTTCACTACACCCCTTTATTTGGCTTACTCCCTTAATAAGATCATACAAAAGGAGGCTCAAAAGAAACTGAGGGTGATCTTCATAAAGGACACTGTTGAGGGGAGCAAAATGACCTAGGAAAGTATCATTAAGGGAAAGCTAAAGGATAAGGTGGAGAGTTAGGTTCCTATCAAGGAACTCACTAAGGACACTATGCCCTTTGAGTAATACCATCTTACTACTCTTCCTTTATGGCCTTTTACTTTTCATTTTTTTTATTCTTCCTATAGTTTCAGTTGTTGTTTGTTTTTCTTCCCTTGGGGATTACTTTATTTAATTTTTCTACTTGATTAACTATTAGGTTATAGGATCCTTATATAATATGCTCATTTAATTGATCAAATACAAAACATAAGTGAGTTTTAACTCATGTAGATAATTCATCTAGAGTGATATTAGGAGATATGTGTGTGAGAGAGAATAAAAGTGAGGATAGATATTCATGGAATCTAGGATAAGACTTGAATCATAGTTTATAAGATCAAACAATTATATAAAAATCTCTCACTATATTAAATATACCATCTAAATGAATTATAATAATTATGTGCTTCCTAATTTATTTCAATAATTAAAAATAGTATTATATGTGTGAGAGAGTGTTTGTATTAAAAAATATGAACAATAATTATTAGTAGGTTTACCCAAGAATATTCAAAAACCATTTAAGATATGAAATTTATGCTTGGTTTTAAGAGGATACTTTCAATATCCAGCTAGCTTTACCCAAATTTAGCCAAACGAGAACATATAAAAAAACATGAAATATTTAAAGCCTTCAAGATTGCCATAGGAAAACTATATAAAGAAATAAAAAAACTCAAAAAGTACACTTACACAAACTATCCCTTTTACTACCTACTTACATGACTTTTAATTCAAAACTTTTCATTGACTAATATGGAACTATAGGGATAAAGTTTGGGACAAACCCAATGATTAAAATCTAAAATAAAAAACATTAAAATATAACTAAAATAAAAAACAAAAAATAAGAAAAACAAAACAAGGAAGGGAAAAAAGGAAGAAAAAGGAAATTATTTATAGGATCATTCCAAATCATCTCATACTTGGAATTAGGGGTTGAAGAAAAACCTTTTGATAAGAAGCAATATATCCTCATTGATTAGACACCTAAAATAGAACATGTTCATGTTAAATATTTTGATCTAGTTGGTAAGAATCCTACCAAGGGAAAACATGTACTTACATATGTGTTATCTTTTACATTGAAAAACACTATCTTAAAGGCTCCTATTAACAATGTTTTCATGTGAATTAAATAGATCTATTTTATAAAACTCAACCATGTGATTACATTTAATTCAATGGAATAATTTTGGATATAATTTAATAAAAACCTCTTCCTAAACATTAAATTATGGTGGTGAATAGGGGTGGGCATTAAAAAATAATAAAGTAACTTGAATACCCAACCTAACAGAGATATTTCTTCATGATATCCAAGTGGTGATTCCACTATTAGATACTCTTCATCTAACATGTATACTTTATAAAAATCCATGGTTTATTTTTTATCATCTAAAATATTTATACTTGGTTCTTCCTAATTCTAAGGCCTTTTAGATTTATCATCAATGGTGAAGGTGTTTAGAGATATGCATTGGCTTAGGTCATTGCTAGATTCAAATCTCATTAGCTCTATTTCTTCATTCAAGCCACCACGATCATGCTTACTCATTTTAAACTTGGTTGTGTCTATTGATAAGATAATCTCATGGATATTATAGTCCTATTATGTAGGTTGCTTCAAATATTACAAGTATTTAGATGAAAGGATAACCACTTGGATCTCTTCTACTTGTTACACCTCTAATGAAGAGATGGGGGTCAATTTTATATCACCAAGATATTGAAATTATACACACTACTTGTCAAATATATGAGAAAGAGGATATAATATGGATATTTTATATGCATAGCATGCATCCTCTTCATCCATCTACACTAAATATTATATTTCATCTCCAAGATGACTATACAAAGTGTCTTATTATTCATCTTGTGCACACATCTCTTTTCTACTTGTTTATTAAATTATGATTTCACTTGATATGAATGTTGTTTCTTCACCATCAAACTCATCCTCATCACTACTCTCATACACTAGCTCTTTTTTTATGAATAGAACATTATTGATCAACATGAATACCTAAATACTTATCCTATTTACACATTTATTTATTCTAAGTTTTGAACCTTAGCATACATTCCCATAGGCTAATACATGCATTGATTGTGAATTATCTCCTACAAAAAATGAAACTAGATTTGTAAAAGCACCAAAAGACACATGATCAATAGAATAGGGTAAAAATTCATTTTGATTAAAATTTAAACAATCATAATAATATTCATTAAAAAATAGTAGGGATCTCATTTATCATAGGAAGGTATTGTTATACATAATCTTGAGGAAATTCTTTGTTATAAATCCCAAACTTGTTTGTAGGCTGACTAATAAGTATATAAGTCTGAGGATTTTAGATGTAAACACTTGACTATCCTAAAAGGTAAAAATGGTTAACACCATAACCATGTGTCATCATTTTTTATTCAATTAAGAATTCCTCTTCATAATTAGATGATAAGTATTTCAGTGCATATGGGTTTATTCAAATAATCATAATAGTCAAGGGATATAATGCTTGAAGATATACCTAAATAGTCACCACCTCTATTTTATGGAATGGGTATTTTAACCTCCTATATAACTAGTGAAAACAACTATTAAATGAGATCATGGATTCATTAGGCTCCCTACATGATGTATAAAAAGATAGTATAAGGTATCAGGCTCATTATGTACACCAAAATAATTGACTAACAAATTTTAAAAAATATCCTAGGAGGTGATGTATCCACTTAGAAAACCTAGGTAATAATAATAAGCATATTCATCTATGGAATACGGGAATAGGTGGTAAGCCACATCTTCATGTTGAATATAAGTTTGGATGATGGCTTCTTTAAATGTCTAGATGTGTCCTTTAGTCTTTTGGATCCCATCATGTGTATATGAATAGAATATGTTAGTATTCTTAGGCAATTCATGAACAATACTTGGAACATTTATAGATAATAAACTTACACCAAGCCTATCCAAGGATATATGTGGGTTCAAATCTTATTAAAGTTTTGTTTAAGCACATTTTTTTTTGAAGGGTAATAAATAAGACCAAAATTAGTAATAAACATCAAATAGTATTTCTATTTAGGACCTCCTTCTAGTACCTATTCTATTGACATGAATTTTGTCACACATAAACATGTAGGCTAGGTGAAGACTCACCCAACCTATCTTGAAAGTAAATAGGATTGGGAATAACTTCCCTAATGTCTTGGTTATTAAGTCTCAACATACTAGATAAATTAGCTGATCAAGGCAAGGTATTCCATATAATGGGACTATTTGGAATATACTTTAATAATTATGAAAGAAACTTGGTCTATTATTCTTAAAATAACTATATGGTTTATATTTATCAATTAACTAAAAGTTATTTATCACTTTCCCTTAGTCTATTGGATTCAATGATGCATAAAATAAGACAAGTAAATAAAGAACATGTAATCTAGATAAGAATTTAATGGCTAAGTGTAATTCAAACTAATCCTAAAACTAATCTATCAAAAGTATAAAAAAAGAGTAAAGAGAGAAAGAGTAGGGAGAAATGGATTATGAGCCCACTTTGTAGAGATGATAATTTGGGTCTTATTGAGTAGATCCATCCATTAAACAAATAGTCTCTTCTTGGCAAACATGACACAACCATAGAACATATATGGTGCATGAGTTTGAGGATGAATTATATATGTATAAGAAGGGGAAAGTCACCCTATACATATGAGAAAAATAATATCACTCACAAATATTTTATATAAAATAAATTTCATGAAGAATGAATCTAGGATTCATTAATACTCATGCAAGTTATAGAAGTGTCCTTAAATAACCTCAACGCATAAAAAAAGGAAACTATAACTAATAAAGTAAAGAAAATATAGAATAAATTTTTGGCCTTCAACTATTACTTACAATACTAAAATGACCCCCCACCATACACACACATCTAAGTTACTTTGACTAGTCTTATATAGATGATTACAATCCATATAATCACTAACAATCCACTATTGAATGGTTGAAATAATTGAGACATTTCATCAAGAGAATTGATTAGAATTTTATTTTACATGATATTGATGAAATTTATATCAAAGACACACTGATTGACTTTGAGTTAAATTATAGGTGGAAATAAATAGTTTGATACTCATCCAAGAACTCATTTAGTGATAGTCTACATAGTAGGGGCCATGATTGATTGATTTTGTGTTGATTTTTAGGTGATTAAGTGTTTATAAAATATCATGAGACTCTAAAATGACCATACTATATTTTTTAAATCTCACACCTCATTTAAGGCTCTTTGTCCTTTCTATACTCCCTTGCATGGTCCCAATGATCATACCATGTATATGATCAATTCCACCATCTAATTTGCATTGAAATCTATTTTTTATGATCATCATAACTCTAGATAATAATAATTAACCTAATTTCATAGGTGAGATTGTACATGCCATCCATTCTCAATATTTAATGACTTTGATTTGATAAATAACTATCAAATTTATGTTTACACGCTATTGACTAGGATTCTAATGTATCTTTAAGTGGAATGTGCATGTTATGTGGTGAAACCTCACTTATACTTTAATTAAATAGGGTCAGAGTGATTATTTAATATTTTATGGTTTATATGTAGTGAGATCTATCCATGTGTCATGATATTGATGACTTAGGAGGTCATGAGCCTTATATTGATGTTCAATATGTATTCGCCCCCACATGTATCTAGATATTGACACTTAGTATCATCTTAAACATCCATGGATTTATAATTTTTCACTATTTACTCACCATCTTAGGGATATAAAGAAGGATTTCACCATGTGGCATTATTCCATTCACCCAAAAGTTTTACTACAAACTCAATGTTCTAAGTGATCTAGGTAAGTGAAAGGGCAAGATCCTAACACTTGGAAGCATCATAGGTATATATAAGGTAAGGGACCTTGATCAAAATTATAGATGGCCTAAGTAAATGATGTGTCAAGCTTTGGAAAATTGGAAAAAAAATAATTATCTAGGAACTCACTATATATTTAAATTTATACCAAGTCTTAAAAGTTGTGGGGAAATGAACAAGTGATGCTTCGTAGATCCATGTTCACCTTGAGCCTATGATAAATGGAAATACTTGTTAACTTTTGATTTATAATAAAAAGAGATAAGTGAAAAATCCCAAAATAAATGCAAAGGGAAAATAGACTTAGTAAAAATAAATAAGCCATTAGCCTAATTTAAAGCCAATTTTGTCAATTCATAAGAAAAGTGACGAAATCCAAAGATAAAATCCTATGAACATTTCATCACTTTAAGTCAATATAGAACATAAATGGACAAAAACTAGAGAATAAAAACTACATCTTTAGCTAGAACCCTAGCTAATTTAATCTAGGATGTAAAAATAACTAAATTTATAAATGAAACATTACAAAAACTTAGTCAATTTAACTTGAAATTAAGCAAAAAATTAACTAAAGTACTAAGAAAAGGATGATAAACTTTTGAAATAGATCAATATAATTTTAGAAATATAAGTCCATTTTTAGGTTTTTATAGGTAAAATAACAGTCAAATTTGGGTTCATATAATGCTGACTACAATGATAATGTGTCCTCTCATTGTCAGGTTCATGCCACATAGTAATCATCCACTCATTTACTACCATATTCATCATCCACCTATAATTTTGGCCTCTGTAGTCTTGGTGACATGAGATCTTGAAAATTGTCAAGATATCACTTATCCAATGCCTTTTCAAAGGCTTGAAAACATATGAACCATCACAAGTAGGGTAAATAAGATCATAACATGTGGGATGATCCTAGGCATATAGGATATTTTATATTGATCAAAATTATATTAACTATATCAAGTCCATAATAAATTAGGATTATGCCACATGGCATTATCTCATGTATTATGAGGGTCAAAGTCTTGTTTTAAATTTTTAAAATGACTAAAGAAGTGGGGAAGTAGGATGGTAACATAGGTCCTCACCCTGGGCATTTGAAAAAAAAATTAAAAAGCAACTAAGTCTTGGAGAGGCCTAGGAAAGTGAGTTAGTGATAAATGGTAGATTCTCACTTGCCCAAGGCTTGTGAGGAAATAAAGTTATTTTTGGCCTAAAAAATTACAATAGTTGTTAGCTTTTAGATATGAAATTTATTTGAAAAATATTAAGTAATAGATCAAAATAAGGTCAAAAATCAATGATAATAATTAATAAAATACATTTCACCAATATTAAATCCAAATTTGATCCATTATTTGAAAAGATACTAAGTTTTAGAATGAAACCATGAAAATACGTAGTCACATCCATTTGAAAGGAAAAAAAAGGGGACAAAGGTCATGATAAATTCAGTATATAAAATAGTCCTATTTGGTCAAAAATTGAAGCTAATTTATTTTAACATTTTACAAAGTTACTAAGTTTAAAAATTAAATTGATGCAATAACTTAGTTAATAAATAAGAAATGAGACTATATTGAACTAAATTACTCAAGGAAAAGATGTGAGAACTCTAAAATAGTTAGATAATATGTATAAATATAAGGTACAATGGTCTAAGAGAAAAATTATAAAGCATTCAAAAACGTGCCTCAATATAGACCAAGACATACTAGATTTAAGCATATTTAGATGATAAGATCAGTGAATTACCAACTACAATTTTTTACCAAGTGTATATAATGAAAATTTTATGTTTAAACTTGGTTATAATAACAACATAATATTATAATCTAAATTATAACATCCTAAGGATAAACATTCTACAAACATTTTCAAATCATATTAATAGACTAAACCTTTGCAAAGCAAAAAATTGATTAAAGCAAATGACCATACTCCAAAGGAAAAAGATGTTCCATGATTTCATGATGAAATTAGGGTGTGTTGTGCAAAAAATAATATGCCCTTGTAAATTATGCATCTTTTTAGGATAAATTTGATGAGGATAAACAATCTAAAGGTAATGGTAAAGTGAAAATGTCATAGACAAAGAAAATGGGTAGAAGAATAATCAATGTAAGAGAATATATACATATGTATGTCAATATATGTGAATAGAAAAAAGATGAAAAATCAATCAAGAATGAAGTGTCTTTACATGATAGATTATGTTCTAGTTAACTTCTATATCTATTAATGGGATGCTCACTTGTAGATCTAGGATCTTTTCTATATTCTTCATCACCATGTAAATATATATCTTTATAATAGAAATTTATGTCATTATAATAATCATTATAGTCATTTCCTTAATTGACATAATCATGATCTTCATATCCATAATCACCATTTATAGACACAAAATTAGGAATATCTATGGTCACATTTTCCTAGACATTGATATAATCATAAGCTACCACAACATGTGTAATTTTATTTTCAGATTTCATTTTATATCCCTCATGTTTATTATTATTAAAACCATGCACCTTCATTATATTCATACACTAATTTTTGTATCAATGTCTAATCACTAGCCAAAGGAATGGTTTACACTTTATTTTATTTTAATGTAGATTTTGTTTATATTGAAATTGCAAAAATTGCACCTTCTTCATAAAATTTGACATAATCATAATTATTACTAAGTGTTTCCCATAATAATGTTAATCATGATCTTCCTCATTCAACAATGAATTGATCTAACATAGGGTCAATGTGCAATATAGTGGAAAATGTTTTGACACCAAGATTTATTTTAAACTAAATAGATCTAATGTATTACCTAGATGAACTAATATTATCCATATGTTTAATTCCATATCCAATAAATGTTAGAAGTTTCATGCTAGAGACAATGATTTTGTGAGAGTTACCAATGACAAAAATAGTGCACTGATTTCCATGAATGTGAAGACTAACATTAAAAGGATTTGCTAATGAATAAGACTTTGTATTTTACACATTAGAAAGAAAAATAATAACAATAGACTCCTTAGGTATATATTTATTATTAAATTACATCTTAAGCACACTTTAGTTTTTAGATACATCTATTTTAGTCTTCTTTATGTAACTTCTCTATTGATAACTATTATTTATTATAATTTTCCTTAGGATATAGAATCAACATTTTTGTAAGTTGTTAAAATTTAGAGGGTGTACTTGAATATAATGGTGTTTAAATATATGTATTTAATGTAAGATCACTAGTACCAATAAGATCTTGTATTCTAATTTTCAAATCCCAACCCTTATCGATATGATGTTGATGAATTTTATGATATGAATGATAGTATTTGGATCTCTTTAAAATATAAATAGGAGGTAAAGTGATCAATTTTTTTCAAATCATGTTACTCAGAGTTTCAATTAGATTATTATAAAAATTATGTGAATTTATTTGACTAAATAGTTTTAGAATATTTTTTCTTCTTAACCCATAGTTAAGATGAAATATATTGCAACATGAAGTTTTAAGATAGAGAACTAGATATGAAATTTACACTAACATATTGAATATTGTTTACGTGCACAAACTTATTTTTAATTGATGTAAATTTTAATATTAAATTTTGGATTATTTTTTGAAATACTTGTATGTATTTTATAATGATATTTATCTAATTGAAAATTATTGCTTTAGATATACTACTTATCATAGGGTAGGAATATTCAACTTTAGCATCATAAAATCTAGGTAATTATAATGTCATACTCATAAAATATTATAAATTAGGATGCACTCTACCTCTTGGGATATTGATAGCATAGAACTTATGTTAACCAACTTGTTTTACTTTCTTTTGAATTAATGATAAAATAAGTATTGAAACATGAGTATTCACATTGTATAAATTATATCTCAATTACACATCTCTAAATGTAAAATAAAATGTTTAATTGGAATTTAATATTAATATAAATGACCAATAATACTAGGGTAATTATCTTATTACTATTATGTTCATGTCTAAGATGATGTTTAGGTGGCAAGAAGGATTTAAATTGGGTTTAGAGTTGTTTAGTTATAAAAACTAACTATTTGGACCTATTTGGATGGATTTAGTAGTAATTATAAGCCTGTAGTAACCTAAGGCATCTAATCCTTACCATAAATGTCTCTTGTAATATTTCAACATACATCACTTATCCTACTTGTAAAATATCATCTTTTATAATGTCATAAGATTTGCATTATACTCCAGGTCCATAATTATGTATCCTTCACCTTAATACCCTATCTCCACTTTCAACACTATATTTTCCTATAAAAATGGGTTGAATAAGATGGGTTGAGATAACCCAAATAATTTTATAATGATTAATTTAGTTCTACCTACATTTAAATACTCCAAATTAGGCTTAAACTACATGTTTCTCTCTAATTTTGTTGTATATGTGCAATAATGATCCACTAAATACAACTTGTAACATGGCCTTCGACACTTGAAAATATGGAAACTTGACTTAGGTATAACTACTTAAAACTTGGATAGGTATTGATCCTTTGAGGGGGATTTAATTCTAAATATTTATTATGTTTCTATCAATGTATAAATGTATTCCTCAGTGTAATAGTTATTTTACAAATGAGTGTTCATATGAATAAAATCAGGCATAGTGTGTATAAAATAGATAACTCTTTGGATAATTTGTTCTACTATTGACATGTAAAATGTATAGGCTAACCCATAATAGATATTCAAATTTTAAAAAATGATAATTATAAGGTACAAGAATAGATCTAGCATATATGTAATAATTTAGTAGTTAAATTCATTTAACCATAATTGGAGGAATCTAATGATTAAATAGTCTGATTAGGATAATAAGAATATTAGTAATAGAATAGGGAATTATTTTAGGTGAATTATATAAAAATGGTGAAGAAATATTCATAAATAGATTAATGGATAAATACTTTGGATAATAGTCATATATGTATATAGAAGTCATATATAGTAAAGATAGGTCAAGATTGATATTTTCAAGTGTCTAATACCATATTTATGTGTCTAGATTAATAGGAAATTTAATATTATTAAACCCAACCAATGAAATAAATTAAATCCTATAAAACTTTGATGGTTTCATATACTATGAAGTTATCACATTTTAAGTTACCTTGAGTTGAATCCAAATTGAGCTTGTGTCCATTTGGTGGACACTAGATTATGAAATAAAATGGATCAAAAATATTAAAATTAAATACCTGAGCTGTGAACGTGAGACTACTAACCCATAATGAAATATATAAATTCATTTCCCACTACAATAATTTTAAACAATATGTTTTATTTATATTTGACTAAACATACAACTATGGTTAAGAGTGTTAAATACTGGGAAGAGGTAGTCATCACTCTAAAAAAATCAATTATTTTATGTAGAGGTCTAGTAAAGTTGAGGTTTTGTGAGAAGTCCATACTAGGACTGATAATAAATCACCACCTATGACATATGACTAATAAAAAATCTAGTAGGTCTTAAAATTTTGTAGGCTTAAAAATTAATAGACCATATATTTTTTAACTATGTTTTCATTTAAATATAATGAGTGTTAATATTTATGAGAATAAAAAATGGTAATATGAAAAGTTATATTTTTTTTTTATCAAATGCCATGTCTCTAAAAGAGATGCATCAATTTTTACTGACAAGGAAATTTAATTTGAAGTTATAGGCTTTTATTAATACCTATTCTATATGGTTAACCACTATGCCTAATACTTCAACCCAAAATAGGCCATAAATTTACATATTTTCAATGTGCATGTAGATATTTTTTAATTTATAAGATGACTCAATTAATCAAAATAAAATAAATCAACAAAATAAAAGTGACACAATGAGTAGGGGATGCCATGATCAAGATGAATATAGTTAGACTATGTCTAGCTCAACCCTACTCAACCTATAGGAAAATAGAACTCCTAAAATAAACTTAGGAAAAATGTTGGTAAATGGTAAAGTAATATCAATGCCCAATACTAAATATTTTGAATAAAAACTATTTTTCTATATTAATTAATAGTAAAGTGGTTATATACATCTTATAAACCATTATACTAATAAAAAAAAAAAATTAAATGTTCATGCAAGTTTATCATTAAACCAACCTCAAATTTTAATTTTTAATCAAGTTTTGTATTTATCCACATCATCCTCCTACTTAAAATTGATTATTTTTTTATATGTGTCTTGAATTATTCACCACACTTATATATTCATTCCAATGAATTTATAATTGAAATACCTCCTCTATCACTAAAAGTTACTAATTAAATAATAATTGTCTAGTTTCTCATGTCCGTTCTCAACATTTGATGGTCTCCCATGCATGCCTCTATGAACTAAATTACTAGTCAACCAATGAAGTTTTTATTTACATCAATTTTAAAAAAATACCAATTTCTAATTTATTGTGAGTCGGATTGACATGTGTGTCTTTTATTTCCATGTTTATCTTGAATCCATATTTGATGTATTTAAAAAGAGAAAGACTTTATTTTTTAAATTAAATTTTATTTATAATTTAATAATACATAATAATGTGATAACATTTGTATACCATTATAATTTGGTTTTAAAATATATGCTACAATCATATATATGTTCCTATTTACATATAATTCGACAACATATTTATGTGTCTAGATTAATAGGAAATTTAATATTATCAAACCCAACCAATGAAAAAAATTAAATCCTATAAACCTTTGATGGTTTCATATACTATGAAGTTATCAGATTTTAAGTTACCTTGAGTTGAATCCAAATTGAGCTTGTGTCCATTTGGTGGACACTAGATTATGAAATAAAATGGATCAAAAATATTAAAATTAAATACCTGAGCTGTGAATGTGAGACTACTAACCCATAATGAAATATATAAATTCATTTCCCACTACAATAATTTTAAACAATATGTTTGATTTATATTTGACTAAATATACAACTATGGTTAAGAGTGTTAAATACTGGGAAGAGGTAGTCATCACTCTAAAAAAATCAATTATTTTATGTAGAGGTCTAGTAAAGTTGAGGTTTTGTGAGAAGACCATAACTAGGACTGATAATAAATCACCACCTATGACATATGACTAATAAAAAATCTAGTAGGTCGTAAAATTTTGTAGGCTTAAAAATTAATAGACCATATATTTTTTAAGTATGTTTTATTAAATATAATGAGTGTTAATATTTATGAGAATAAATAATGGTAATATGAAAAGTTATATTTTTTTTTATCAAATGCCATGTCTCTAAAAGAGATGCATCAATTTTTATTGACAAGGAAATTTAATTTGAAATTATAGGCTTTTATTAATACCTATTCTATATGGTTAACCACTATGCCTAATAATTCAACCCAAAATAGGCCATAAATTTACATATTTTCAATGTGCATGTAGATATTTTTTAATTTATAAGATGACTCAATTAATTAAAATAAAATAAATCAAAAAAATAAAAGTGACACAATGAGTATGGGACACCATGATCAAGATGAATATAGTTAGACTATGTCTAGCTCAACCCTACTCAACCTATAGGAAAATAGAACTCCTAAAATAAACTTAGGAAAAATGTTGGTAAATGGTAAGGTAATATCAATGCCCAATACTAAATATTCTGAATAAAAACTATTTTTCTATATTAAGTAATAATAAAGTGGTTATATACATCTTATAAACCATTATACTAATTAAAAAAATAATTTTAAATGTTCATGCAAGTTTATCATTAAACCAACCTCAAATTAATTTTAATCAAGTTTTGTATTTATCCACATCATCCTCCTACTTAAAATTGATTATTTTTTTATATGTGTCTTGAATTATTTACCACACTTATATATTCATTCCAATGAATTTATAATTTAAATACCACCTCTACCACTAAAAGTTAGTAATTAAATAATAATTTTCTAGTTTCTCATGTCCGTTCTCAACATTTGATGGTCTCCCATGCATGCCTCTATGAACTAAATTACTAGTCAACCAAAGATGTTTTTATTTACATCAATTTTTAAAAAATACCAATTTCTAATTTATTGTGAGTCGGATCAACCTGTGTGTCTTTTATTTCCATGTTTATCTTTAATCCATATTTGATGTATTTAAAAAGAGAAAGACTTTATTTTTTAAATTAAATTTTATTTATAATTTAATAATACATAATAATGTGATAACATTTTTATACCATTATAATTTGGTTTTAAAATATATACTACAATCATATATATGTTCCTATTTACATATAATTTGACAAGTGATACCTGGCATTAGGTCTCGAGTTTAATTAACCTTTATGTTTTACCCTATTTTGATAAACAATAAAATTTGTTGTCTAATAGTTGTAAACCCTAATAGATATAAAAATGCTAAAATTTTATAAATGATCGATAATTATAATTTTAGAAAGTGATTACTATGGAAAACTATTATTTTTGGAAAATATTGAAAATAAATATACTTAGCACAAATTGGAAACTATGTTGACTATTTTAGATGTTTGCAAGTGGAAATGAAAAAATATGTTATTGTACATGTTCAAGATCATGAAAAAAATTGAAACCACTCTTGGATACAACTACTGTTCTATATTTTAACATAGGCCACTAAGTCTATTCATTATCTACTTTTCCCAATTGATTCTAGCTAATAATTGATGGGTAAAATATAGAAAAATTATAACTCTAATAGTGATAGATAAAAAGTATAATATAATAGTATTTATAGATAGGATTTTGTAGGTGGATAATAACGTAGTATGATCAAGTTCATGGACCACAAACTTGCCTTAGTTGATAGTGATGAGAATCTAACTATTATGTTTTCTACACTTGAGTCTATTGAGTAGGCTAATATATTTTTCTTCAAATTATGACATGTGATTATTATTTTTTTCCTTATTTTATCTTTAAAGCGATAAGGGATATTTTTAAAGATTTAAACTTGTGATAATAAAGGGAAGTGTAATAGGATGAGATTAACTCAATAAAACACTTCATGATTAACCATTGATTACATATCTAGTACTCCAAAGAGGGAAATCAAGTCAACGTAGTTCTCCCACCTATAGTGATTATGAAATTATGATCCTTGACTATGTGTGTGTGACTATTAATGTGGATCTGATACCTACCGAAGATAGATCTTGACTTACTTTGAGATGATCTAAACTTTGATCATGACTAGTCCTTGTGAATTATTTTTAATTTAGAAAGAATAATATATATTTTCTTAATGTGAAATAGTGTGTAAGATATAAACCAAGTGATAAAAATTGTAGATAATGAATAACATTTTATGTGTATTTATAGTAATTTTTTTTGACAACTTCCTTAAGACAAACTTATTAAATGTGTGAGGAAGACTTAGAATATTAATAAAAAAATGGGAAACTAACCATTATTTGGTAAGGGACATGGTTTATGTACATGGAAAATCCCATGATAGTTCCTATTTTCTTAACGTGGACTTGTCTTAGAAAATAAGGGATAATTATCCTTAGCTCAAGATAGTTTAAGGGTGATGTTAAGTCGTTTGAGTGTTTTAATTTTAATTTTTGTGTAGTAATGGTGAAATAAAGGGCCAATCCTACATAAATAAAAATGTCTTAAATAAATGTTGTATATGAGTCCTTTATTTGGTTACAAGTCACATGGTTTAAGATGTATCAATAATTAATATTTTTCAAGTACTTTTGACTAGATTTATGTGTCTATAGTTTCAAATTATAATTTTTTTTGATAAAATCATAGAACTATCTCATTTAAATAACCATGTTCCTATGTTTAACTTAAATGTTTAGATCAATTATGATACATCATCATAAGTATTTATAATGATGATGAATCATGGTTGGTGATATGAAATGTTGACTTAAAACTAGGCACACAATTACTCCAAAAGCTTTTGATTAAATTTTTTTGGATTTAAAATTATATAATATATAATTAAAAAACTTTTTCATAGTGTCAACAACATATAAATAGTGTAATTCATAAGTGGGAGTTCATATAGGTCAATGGGGTTTATGAATTAATTAAATATCAAAATGATTCCAAAAATCATAATTAGATATTTATAATTATGAAAATTGTTCATCAAGTCAAAATGAAGTAAACCAAATTAATGCATATAATATACCCTTCCAAATGTTCACCCTAAGAAATTTACCTATGTAAACTCATATAGTGTCATTTTCCAAATCAAATTACTCTCTCTCTCTCTCTCTCTCTCTCTCTCTCTCTCTCTCTCTCTCTCTCTCTCTCTCTCTCTCTCTCTCTCTCTCTCTCTCTCTCTCTCTCTCTCTATCTATCTATATCTTTGATATCCAAATCCACATCAATTTTAATATTTATAAGTGTCAGGATCCAACTCCTCAATAAGAGTACATATGATTACCTTGTATAAGCAACTAATCATGGAATTAAACCAGAATTAACAAGTAACTAGAATTCACAAATGACACAGAATATGAGAGACAATACACAATCTTGTATTAATACTCATGCCAGAAGGAAATACAATGAAGATTCCACAATCTTCCACACCTCTCAGATGTATAGATCTCTTTCCCTCAAGAGTTCACTCTCCTACCAAAAATGGTCACAACACACAACTCAAACACAGAGTTGTTGTTCACCTCCACCAGTCAATAACAATACTGCTAGTCCAAGTACTCAAAGTACTTCAAGTAGATCTCCCATGAACTTGCAACATCCTGCAACTCAAATGATCTTACTTACCATGTAGAACTTCTTCATGATTTTGCAACAACCTATAGATCAACCTATTCTTAAAATTGGAAGGATCTCTTCCTTACCTTAATCCTTAATTACAATACATGCCAATGAGTCTATAAATAGATCCCATACTAAATAATAACTTAGACTTCTAATTTACAATAATTAGACACGCATCTCAAGACTCAAAATAGTCCTTACATGCAAACAACTAGTTCAACAAACTAACTGTTCATGCAACGAATAGGTCTAGAACCGCACAGGTGACCAATGTCGGTCTCTGTCTGATTAGAGGTGACTAACATTAGCCAACTCCTACTGATGTCAGTTGCCCTTTGCACTATAGATGACCAACATCAGTTGAGTTGTTGATGCTGGTATCCCTAAAACTCAATAACCTCCTCGATGTCTACATCAGTGAAGATTTTAGCTCCACAACCTAACCATCAGTGAGCAATAAGTAGTGTAAATAAGGGAAATGATGAATTTGAGGCTTAGTTACCCTTTCAGTCCTCCATATGGGTGTTTGAGACTCCTTGACAGCTTGTTGTCTGCCCAAAATCTATCTCAGTGACCGATGTCAGTCACATCTCAGTTTGCACTTGATCAATGTCAGTTCCATGTGACTACCTCATCACTGATGTTGATTCCCCCATGACCAATGCCAGTGTTTACTTGTCTAGAGTCATTGATGTCAGTCTGCACATAGCTGATGTCAGTCCCTATCTGGATGCTAATGTCAATTTTCTAACCGACGTCGGTCTCTGTGTTTTACTTGTGAGTGATGACTTTTACTTGTGAGCTCCTTTTGGATCAAAACCCTATCCAAATCAACCTTGCTCTGCTCAAAATTCTTTAGGCCCTTGCACTAATCTCTATTTGTCATCTTCTCCTTGAAAACCAAGGCTTTCCTATTCTTGTCATAAACATCAGATTTCTTCCTTCTGCAATACTGTGATCCTCCAATAGAGGCTACCACCTTCTTTGTTAACCCAGTGTCAAGAAATGTCACTTTCTTCTTTTGCTTAAAGAAATCTCGATCCATGCTTTTCAAATCTAAAAGCATACCTTTTGACTCAAGAACATGCATCTCCTTCTTATTCATGTGACCAAGCCTATTAAGCCACATCTTTGAATCTACAGCTAAAGTAGATAAACCAGAAGGAGAATCAGTAATACAAGTAGATAGATAAAGAGTACCTACTTTCTTACCTCTTGCTAAAACAAGTGCACCCTTGGAAACTTTCCAAGAATCCCCTATGAGAGTTACTGTGCAACCCTCATCACCCAACTTTCCAACAAAAATCAAATTCTACTTCAGGAGTGGGACATGCATAACCTCCTTCAACACCCATGTGTTGTCCATCTGCAATTTCAGCTTCACCTTCCCTTTGCCAACCATTTGACAAGGCTTACCATCTCCTAAATAAATTTCTCCAAAGTCTCCTTGGACATATTCATGAAAAAATTCCCTATTTGGGGATGCATGGAAAGAGGCACTAGAATCTAAAACCCAAGATTCTAATTTATCCAAGGAACATACCAGAGCATCCTGTGCAACAACATCTACAACATCTGCTTCTTCATTTCCTTCTTTCTCATCTTTAACCAACCAAAAATCTTTCTTTACATGCCCTTGCTTTCCACAATTCTAGTAGGTTATTCTGCCATACCTAGATTTGGATCTCCTACCTATCTTTGACCTTGATCTCCCTTGCTCGATCTTCTCTCTTTGCCTTCCCCTACTTTCAACACTCAAAGTATTTCTTGATGATTCACCTATGCTTTTCCTACAAATTTCTTCATTCAAGATTACACTCACAACATCATCCACTTTTAAGATTTTTGAAGCAGACGCAGTATTACTAACTGCCATTACCAAACTCTCCCAACTTTCAGGTAATGAGCATAAGATTAAGAGAGCCTTAATTTCATCATCAAAAACAATATTCACTAAATTTAACTAGTTTACCAAACCATGGAAATCACTAAGATGACTATGAACAGATCCACCTTCCAACATTTGCAAATTAAATAATTAATTCATAAGAAATACTTTATTTAAAGCTGAGGGTTTTTCATATAAATTTTCCAAAGATTCCATCAACTCTACCGTTGTCTTAGCCTATGATACATTGGAAATCACAGACGATGCAAGGCTCAACCTTATAGATCCTAGAGCCTTCCGATCAAGAACCTTCCATTCTTCATCCTTCATATCCTTGGGCTTGCTTGCAACCCCACCCAACGGTAAGTACAAATCTTTTTGATACAGATAATCTTCTATCTACATCCTCCATAATTGATAATTCTTTCCATTAAACTTATCTATTTGTAGCTTACTTTCTTCTGCCATTGCTATACTCCCACTCAAATAGAAACCCCTGTGAGTGACCTGTAATCAACAAACACTAACCAGATTTGATACGACCTGTTAGTAACCCAACCAAAAGCTCTGATACCACTTGTCAGGATCCAACTCATCAATAAGAGTACATATGATTACCTTGTATAAGTAACTAATCATAGAACTAAACTAGAATTAACAAGTAACTAGAATTCACAAATGACACAGAATATGAGAGACAATACACAATCTTGTAATAATACTCATGCCAGAAGGAAATACAAAGAAGATGCCACAATCTTCCACACCTCTCAGATGTATAGATCTCTTTCCCTCAAGAGTTCACTCTCCTACCAAAAATGGTCACAACACACAACTCAAACACAGAGTTGTTGTTCACCTCCACTAGTTAGTAACAATATTGCCAGTCCAAGTACTCAAAGTACTTCAAGTAGATCTCCCATGAACTTGCAACATCCTACAATTCAAATGATCTTACTTACCATGTAGAACTTCTTCCTAATCTTGCAACAACCTACAGATCATCATGTTCTTACAATTGGAAGGATCTCTTCCTTACCTTAATCCTTAATTACAATACATGCCAATGAGTCTATAAATAGATCCCATACTAAACAATAACTTAGAATTCTAATTTACAATAATTAGACATGCAACTCAAGACTCGAAATAGTCTTTACATGTAAACAACCAGTTCAACAAACTAACTGTTCATGCAACGAACAATTTTGGAATCGCACAAGTGACTGATGTTGGTCTCTATCTAACTGGAGGTGACCGATGTTGGCCGACTCCTATCGATGTCAGTTGCCCTTTGCACTACAGATGACCAATGTCGATTGAGCTGTCGATGCCGGTATCCCTAGAACTCAGCAACCTCCTCCATGTCTGCATTAGTGAAGCTTTTAACTCCACAACCTAACAATAAGGACTCCCTCCCTCTGATCTTAGGGCAGTTTATCTTACAAAAACCTCATAATAATAAATGTGTAGCTAATTAAAACATAATATCACATAAAAATGATATGGTATGAAAATGCTAAACTATATCACATACCAATGATAATATATGTCAAAATTTTATTACATGAGTAAAATCACATAGGTAACTAAAAATAATTAGTCCATCATTATTTGTAATAGAATAATAATATAAATACACATTTAAATCCAAGTAATTAAGTTATGGAATATAGACCATTTATTACAAATGGTGTAATGAAATTTATTATATCTTTAGAAGAAATGGAAGAATATATCACAAAATTAATAATAGAATAATTATACCCAAAAAAAAATGTGATGAGAGATTAAGATAGTTGAGAAATATGACTGAGCCACTTTGAGGGTGTGACTTCCATAATAATGCAATAAGAGAAAAATTCAAAATATCATGATAAAAGATAAACCACTACCTCATATATATACCATACTTATCCATGGTTATTTAATATTAAAAAATTACTAAGATCATAGAGAAATATCATAATATATTATGAAAGGTATGTAAGCCATAATTTGACTACACATACCCCTAGACACACTATAGGTTAAGGGTGTAATATTCCTCTACACTTTAAAAAAATGTTTCCCTCAAATTTTAATCAACTATACCTGCTGATTAAAGAAATATTAATCCTCCAATTTTTCATATTAATGATTAAAATTCATCAAATTTACAAAGTACTCCATAATCACCCTTGTTTATAGCATTTTAGTATGTTTCTAAATGATCTCTTTAGGTTATATAATGACTCTACTTATTCATCTAGTTTTAGTAACTCAATATGGGTATAAATTATATATATAATTACCTTACTTATAAATATACATGAAATACATGATGTATGAAAATGGACTAGGAAATTTATAGCTTGTATGCCACACTGCTAATTTTTTTCAGTATCTGATCATGGCCATAATACTTAGAACAAAGTTTTTTATAATTTTTATGTTGATTTGGAGACATATGCTTATATGTATACAAGTTTAAAAATACTTAATCACCTATGTAGAAATTATTCTCACTAAAATTGTGATCCACTTACTTCTTCATTCAATTTTATGCCTTTACTAAACTATCTATCAAACTAACTAGTTCCTCGTATTGATGTTGAATGTGTTATTCAACAGATCAAACTTTGGGGTGCACACTCAATGATGAAGTGATGTATGGGTGGTGATAAACATAAATTTACACAATTGGATACACTTTAGAAGAGGTATGGAAGGAAGTGTTATACCACCATTTTTCTAGTGGCAGCTAATGAACCCATCTTTCCTATTAATTTGATACAAAACACTAGATTTACCCTACAAGGAGTTTTGTGAGCATATTTGTTTTCCCATAATATTGAGCATTATATGATGAGATATGAGCCAAATAAGTACCCAAAATTTTGAATAAATCAGTCCAAAAATTATTGGTAAAGATGGGATCATGATCAATTACAATGATCTTGAGAGTACCATGTAAATTTTTAATTATATTGAGAAAATCAATGACTATTGTACTTACTATGAATGACTCTGATAAGGAAAAAATGAGTATATTTATGATACTATCCATAATTACCATCATTATTGTTTACCTTTAGACCTTAGTAACCTTTTAATGAAATCCATGGAGACCTCCTTCCACCTATGGCTAGGGATGGATAAAGGTTTCAAAAGACCTGGTGTCTTAATTATTTCATATTTTCTCTATTGACACACTTTTATTTATTCCACCAATTTTCATATATAACCATTTAATCCTTCCCAATATAAATCCTTATTGATTCTATGATAGGTTTTAAAAAATATTGAATGACCCCTATTAGAGATGCATAAAGCTCCTGAAGGATCTTGTGTTTGAGGATATATTTATTACATAAGTATACTATATATCTATACCAAAATGCATTCCATTTCCATTAAAATTTATCTAAAGCACCAAAACCATGCCAAAGATTATAAATAAGATCCTATATATTTTTTACATTCTCCTATTAAGATCTCACCTCTTATAACCAATATAACTTCCAAATGGTCATTGCACATAACAATGCCTCAATTAATACATCCCTCTTGGAAAGTCCATTTGCTACCACATTCTCTTTTCATTTCTTATGGAATATTTAAAATGCATTCCCTCCTTTTTATTGACCCCTTTTTATTATTCTTATCATGGAAATTATTTTTCTAAATAATATTATGGACTATCATGATCAGTATTTACCTTATAGTTTCTAACCATCGTATAAGGTCTCCATTTCCTGATTGCATGAATAATAACGATCATTTATTTATCATATATTATCTCAATAATTTATTCCATTTGAGTTTATGAATATAAAATGAAGTGGGTCTTACTTTTGGCATGAGTACTAGCCCCATTCCATATCTTTATGCTTCATACTCAACAACAAATGTTTTGGAAAAATTAGGGACATCTAAAACTCTAGTGGTGCACATAACCTCTTTTATATTATCAAATACCTATCACCATGATAGAGAATAAATATAACTAATAAATTATCTCTAGATGATGAACTAAAAATAAATTTTAGAAATCACTAAAATATTGGGTCAGGAACCTTGATAGATGGGTTAATAAGGAGGATGTCACTAAAATACACATTAAACACTTCAGACCTAGTGTCCTAATTGGGATGTCACTTATGAACTTATTTTTATGTTCCCAAAACATTTTACACATGGAAAGAGACATGCCAGCATTTTTCACTAGACTTATTAGGATATAACCAAGACAGCCAATGAAAATATGACATGACATGAGTAGGTCTAGGGGTTAGGGAAATTAGGTTGAGGTATTGTAATTTGGTTTTGTATTATGGGAGGTAAGGAATGTTCTTGATGATACCATATGAGATATGTAGTGTCATATTGCTTTCTGAAAGTGGATAACTAATGGGAAATAGAAATCCAAGGTCCCTTAGTGTTAACAAGGATGATGCAACAAATTTATTGGTTAATATAAGTGATAATGAACTAGGTATAGCTAGGATGAATGTCTCTATGGATCTAATAAATTATTTTTGGATATCAAGTCAATATAATACATGAAGCAAATGAAAATATGATAAGGCTAATCTTATAGAGAAATAAAAGAGGATTGATGAAGGTTTAGACTTAGAAATTATTATATTGGTGACCTTGTATATGTATAGGTATAATGATTAGGTTTGATTACATACACTCTTTCTCTTTGGGGACTTTAAATTGGTCAATAACGAGATGGGTAAGGTGAGTCAAAAAAAAAACTCATTTCTAAGTTTCACTTTGATATCACTATAAAATTTACTACCATGAATGAGAGATCTAATCTTAGGAAATATATTGGTCCTAATGAGAAGTGGATGCTCTAAAAGTGTCATAAAATATTAAATTATAATTATTTTATGGATTATTTAATTATATATATATATATATATATATAATTTCTATTTTTTATGTATTGAAGTAAGGTTTGTGTTTTTGCTCATATTGACAAGGCTTATCTAGTTGTATTTTTATGTAATTTTGACAATATGTGATAAATGAAAGCAAAATATGATAATTTATGAAAACTAAAAGTTTTTTACAATTATTTGAAGTAAATATGAAATTAAATGAATGAATTTGTAATTTTTTCTATTTTTTCAATGATATTTTAATGCATGCAATACTACAAATTAAATCTAGACTTTTGATGCATGAAATACTAAAATTTAAATCTATAATAATTATGCAAACTATTATTTTTAACATTTCATAGATGAAATACTTTCTTATATTCAAGATTATTTATTCATTTTTTTAAAATTATGAATGATAAAAATTTTATGTAATCAAAATTTCAAAATATGCAAGTAAAAATCAAAATTTAAAATATAGAAAGTATAACATCTAATTATTCATAAATTTAGTTTTAAAATATGCAATCTAAGAAAAACCATTTTTTATTGTTCTAAATTATTTTTTTATAAAGTAAATAATCTATTATGAAATGAAATAACAATAAAATTTCTTATTTTATTTTTTGGAACATCATTATTTTCTTTTTCAAATATATGAAATCAAATCTAAGATGCAAATTTTATTTTATCTATGTTTTCTAAGCATGTGTGTGTGTGCTTGTTCATGAATGTATAAATTACCTAAAATTGATAATGAAATGTTTTGAAAATTTAAAGTGGTTTGTTTTAAAAATTCCTAAAATTTATACTAGGTTTTGATGCAAACTATGTACTTTTGAAATATTCTAATGTGAAAATGTGAAAAGTGAAAAATCTAAGATATGTTTTTGGTGTAAAATAAAAAAGGAGATGAGGTTTTTTCAATTTATTTTATGTTTTATGAATGTAAATTATAATATAATAAATGTAAAACATAATATAATATAATATAATGAATAAAAATTAGAAGTGAAAATCCTTAACTTAATCAATGGTGATGACCAAGTAAAGAAATTTTCTTGTAGTGATTATCCTCACGTTGATTTCTTCTTGATTACCCAATCACAATCCTTATAATTTTTTTAAAAAATGATAAAAATAAAATAATTGAAGAGGAACAAAATATTAGAAATAAGAGTAGTTGAATAGTATATGGAGTGATCCATATAAGTAAATAATTAATTTTCAATTCATATATTCTCCTCTCCAAATTTGCATAAAAAATGAAGAATGATCATAAATAGAAGTAAAAGTTTTTTCCAAAACTCAAAGTAGGTATGCTAAGGATTTGTAAGATTAAAATACTTTTATTTATAATCCAAATACAAGATCTAAAACTCTAAAGAAAGATAAGTATTCATAAGTGAAGAAAGAGTTTCCATGTGGTGGGGAAATAGATCTAAAATAAAATTTAAAAGAGGTGAGAGAAAGTATTTGACAAAAATCATGTTACTATTGAGTTGGGTCATCATGAAGGTGATAAAAAGATTATGAAAAGTAATAAATATGAATAAAGTAATGCTATAGGTGTGAAAAGTGAAGTTTAGGAAGATAAATTTAAAAAATACATACAAAAATACATAATTACCACATATATTATGCTTTTTCCATGGAAATTTGTTAAAACATCATAACATAATGCTCTCAAATGGGGTTATTCAGTCACAATTAAAGGTGGTTCTATAGTGGAAACTAGTGTTTTTACCATAAATGAGGTAGCTCAAAGACTAAATAAAATTGTGTTTAAAAATTAAAATAGGTTTAAATAAGGCATAAAATATAAAATGACTGAGAGAACTTTGGGTCTAAGCATGTATATTAGTTGAGGTCCATGCATCATAGTTAGAATTACAAAAATTTACACCATGTAATAATTGGGTGTGTACACATTTCCCCTTAGGGGGACACCTTATAATGAATTGACAAGGGTGTTTTCTTGAGTATTGGCACATTAAATGTAAAAAGAGGGATAAGAAACTTATCTACCTACTTGTATTATGAAACATAGATGTATAAGACTTCATTTTTACCTAAAAACAAAATACAAGAATCAAGTAATTTCTATAAAAAAGGGTATAAAATATAGTAATACATTAAAACATGGATGAAAAGACTCACCATGTTCATGAAGGTAAGTATACTACTTAACCATCCCATCAAGGTATTGAATTTAGGGTTGAGTGATGAAAACCTGAAAAATTGAGATGAGACATAAACATGTTATGGAAACTCAAAACCTTTAAATTTATTATTTTGGGACACAAAATGTATTTTTTGGTTTGAAAATATGTCTAAAATTTAGAAAACATGAGTTAAGAATGAAAATTTTAAAAAATATCAAAATATAATGGCTAGTTAGAAATACTAAATATTGAAAAATGTGTTAAAAATAAAAGTCATCTATGAAAATTACTTGTGATATTTTTGAGATCTAGATGAACGATGATGGAATGGATCTATAAATTATATAAATTGAAGAACATAGAGAGGAGATATAAAATTTACCAATTAGAGGTAGAGTAAATGAGATCAAAGTTAGTTTTGGTTATTTTTATGTTTTTTTCACAATTTTTATTTTTTAATCAATAAATTTAAATTAATACGTTAAATATTATAATTTATTATATGAATGGGATTGGGGGATTTCTTACGATAGAAACATTTCAAAAATTAATTTGATTTGGATAAATTTTAATATTCTTAGGAGGTTTTTTATTTGTGTAGGATTAGAGATCAAAACCACTGCATTGAGATGGAACCACTAGTCATCACAAAGTGGCAGTTATGCCTTGAACACATCGATTAGTTAACCACTAATATTAATAGGAAGGGTGGTTACACATCCATCAACTATTATATTATTTTTAAACCACTACATATGAAGGTGAACCCACCCATTGTAGTTTCATAACCATCACCTGAAAAAGGTATAATTTTTGTCTCGGGTCAAAAAATAATGAGTTTATCTATTTATAAGCCTATAAAATGGTTTTCAACTGAGTAAGGTGGTTTTTTACATTTAGGTGATCTTTTAGATTACTTTGGTATCATTATTATTGTTTAATGAGTTGGCCATGTTAGGCATAGATATGATCTTTTGGATTGAATAAGTGGTGATAGTACCTAATTTGATCAGGATAATATGTAATCTATTTACTTATTAGGATGTGGATGAGAACATTTTTCTAATTTTATAGGTTATAGGGATACATGGGAGTGGATGATCACTCTAGTTGACACCTACCATATATTAAGCTTAATCATGACATGTTATCTTGGGAAACTATGGGATTCCATCAGTAAGGGAGATGATGTTGACTAGATTGAATATTTTAGATATCCAGATGCACCCAATTGGGTGTGATGTTATAGGTGAGACTTTTGAAGGTATAAGGAACTATGATATATAAATCTCTAAAAATCCACCATTATTATCTTTCCCTCTTGGTTATTGGTATACAAGTCCATTGGTAGGTTTCTCTATAGTTGAAATCCTATCATTTGATGGATCAAGGAGAGAGGCCTACACTAATTTTGGTCTTAGGATGTCTTAGCTCTAACTTATAGGGATATTTATAAGATTCTATAGTTTTCCTTTATCCACCCTATGCTCATCATGAGCTATTTTTATGAAAATATTATCCCACACTAGTTAAGGGTTTTTACTGAGGATGTCGAGACTATCAAATCCTAACAATGGATAGAGGTTTAACCCTTAATGGATATGCCTTGAGTATTTTCTAAATTTAAAAAGGTCAACCTAATTGTCTTTTCATATTAGGATATGATGGGTTAGTATATTGATAAAGGAGTATATCTTGAAATATATATAGGATTGTAGTAGGTTTTAGATATATAGATATAAGTCTAAGGTGCATACTATTTACGTGGTGACATATTAGTTTGGGAAGCATTTTTCAAGAAACCTCCCTTTCTAAAAAATAACATATATCGGTATTGGTGAGTCCAATGAAGCTAGAATTAAGAAAGTTTTGTGTCATCCTTTAATGCCAAGTTAATAGTGAAAGATAGCTAAGATGAGGGGAGAATGTGTAAAATTAAAAAAATGTCCTACTGGAGGAGGGGGAGGTTTGATACAAGTAGTTATTCTAGTAGTAGGCTAATAGTAGGTTTTATAGCTAGTTCCACCACCACTAAAACATGATCCCTTACTATATTAGTAGATAGTATGTGCAAGAATAGAGGAAAGAAAGGAGGATGAGGAGGGAGATTAAGAGGAGGAGGTGAGCTTTGATGATGGAATATATTTATAATGGTGGGTGGATGATCTAGGTAAAATAATTTTGGCTACTTAATCTTTTTATTGTATTTATTTTAGCATGATAAATTATCTTATTATTTTCATTTTTATATAATTATATCTGGTGTATATTTTATTTATATGAATGTAAAGACATCCACTATATGGAGGACCATAATCAAGGACACCTAGATAAATCTACTTATATTGAGTACTACATTGACCAATGATTAACATTTGGTAGACCTAAGACTAATTAATGGGATAGGTAGGCATACATATGTTTTTATGATAGCCTATAATACATCTATGGATATCACTCAACTACATAGGAACATATCATACTTAAAGTATTAGGTAAAGAATCCTTAGGATGTGATTTAATCATGAGCAGGTTAAGAACATTTGGGCCAATGGATAGGGAGAGAGAGCCTCCTAGGTAGGGACTATTAGGAGATGACCTAGGACCTATAACACATGGCACTCTTCAAGATTAGTGATTTCTCATAGGAGGAGGATGACTAGGATACTTGTGTGTACAACCTCTAGAGGGGTTCCATAGAGTCCCCTAACAACATATTAATACTAGATATTTTACATGTATATACACATTTTTTTTTAATTTTTTGAGATATGTGAGAGACATTTTTAATATATATAAGTGACTATAATGAGACATATGATGTATTAAAACTTGAATATATATATATATATATATGTATATATATGTATATATATATATATGTATATATATATATATATATCAGATATGTGAGAGACATTTTTACTCTATAGCGTTGACTATAATGAGACATATGATGTATTAAAACTTGAATATATATATATATATATATATATATATATATATATATATATATATGTATATGTATATGTATATATATGTGTGTATATATATATGTGTGTGTGTGTATATATATATATATATATATATATGAGATATGTGAGAGACATTTTTACTCTATAGCGGTGACTATAATGAGACATATGATGTATTAAAACTTGAATATATATATATATATATATATATATATATATATATAGAGAGAGAGAGAGAGAGAGAGAGATTGGTTTATATTGATTTCTTTTCATGGTGTTTTAATGCTTATGTTACCCTTTAGTTTGTGCACTTTAAATGACTAGGCATGTGATGGTGTACGATGTATCTATATTTAGGTAATGATAATGATATGGGCATGCTTATATTTTCATAAAATATAATTTGTGTATATGTAAATGAAATTAATTTTTATTAATGTTTCAATGATTATTTTTGAAGTGGTGATTGAGATACTCTATTCATATGATAAAATGATTTCAAATTACATCCAAGGGGTAAAATGGAAATATGATAAATGTTAAATGGAGAAAATAGAAAAACATACATCAAAACTTCAAAATCACTAAGAATTTGACATAATCATTATTAGTAAAATATATTTATACTTATTGTCAAATCTTATAAAACTACCTTTATTGGCTTTGTTTAGAGGTGGTTATTCATGATAAAAATTGTCAATGGGATATATTTATGATTTTGGCATTGGGTAATAATGAAAATGAAATGGAATGGCATGTTGCACTCTGAATTATTTTGTCATGTGAACTAATAGTTAAACAACCACCCTAGAAAACACATCATATACAAGAAAACATATAAAATTTTTAAATTCAAATAAGGAAATGTGAAATACAATAACTATATGTAAAAAATTTAAGGTATTAAGAGTTTAAAAACTCACCAAATTCATTACCCTCTAAAGTGTACAAATGATAAGCTCCATTAGTGAAATCTTTAGTTACCGTATATGGGCTGACCCAAATGAGCCTAAATTTATGACTTTCTCCCATATTCTTATCTATTATACTATTAATTATTAATACAATGATTCATACTTATATTTTGAACTCATGTATATTCTTAAAGATATCAAAATATTTCTGATATGGCATGATTGGTTCTACTTTTCAATTTTTCATGTGTGGTAAACTTTATGAGGACTTATTAAGTAGATCTCTATGGTATTCTTAGTTTATAGGAAATAGAGAAGACCCAGCATAGATATTTTTAGGTATTAATTAGAACCAATGATAATTTATATACTACCTATGGTTAACTTGTAAACACATTCCTCCAACACTGGCCTTGAAATAGGAAGGATAATTGTTTTGTTATCTACCCTAAAATTTAAACTATATTTTATGCTTGCATGATGGGGTGTTGATTGACTAAAATGAGCAGGGGGACCATAATTATATTTTAAGGGATTATTTTTATGCCCAAAAAGTTCCTCCATAACAACATGGTAGACTTTGACACTAGGGTTGAAATCATCCATACCAAGAGGCATGTGGGGAATATAAGTCACACTTCTATAAGAATCAAATGGGAATTTTATTTTTATATTATGTATGATTTAACCATAATTTTATTTATATTTGGGTAGGTTATGAGTCCCAATTCCTCATGAATAAAAATGAAGCATGATGGCTTGAACATTATATAGGATATTAATAATCTTATCCATAGACTTGGTCGATGCATTTTTAACTATGGTATGGGTTTTAATATCCACCTTTTTAATATTTTAAAATATTTATGTTTATAATTTTCCTTTTATGGGAGTTTTGGGAGCTCATCACCCCTACTTAAGATAACCACCATTGGTTCTATGGTGTATTTGACTTCAACCATCTGTGACATTTTTTCCACACCATTGGTGGGAATGTTACAATCAATGTGAAACCATGGATGTTTGTGTATGGTCACTTATATGGAATCAAATGGATTTGGATCACCTTGTGAAAATAATACTTCCCCCAAATGTAGGAACTTGATTTTTTGTAATAGGGTATAAGGGATTGCCTTCATCTTGTTAATCCAAGGTCTACAAAAGGTCATGTTGTAATTTATATCCTTATCAATTAGATAAATTTATTTCAACATATTCTTTTGAATCAGAGTTATTAGAATCATGATGGTTCCTATTGAGATAGGATTAAGGATATCATAACCTCATAAAGTGTTCATATTGGTAATACAATTGGTTTTCCAAAAATAAATTTGTGTAGAAATGAAATGTAGATTATGGTGACCATCATCCTATCACTAGCCATTTCTCTCATTACATCATTGTTATATCTCCATAATTTTATATGAAAATTTGGATATCCCCTTCTATCCATTTAAATGTCTTGGGATAGACTCCTAAGGTCAAATAAATAACCAAAGTCTCTCAAATTATAACTAAGTGGGAACATGTCAAGATCAATATGGTTGATATGAATCTAAGGTGGAAGCATGAAATTAGATAGGTGGATCAATCCAAAAGCATCAAGTAATGTTTAAAAATGGGTAGGAGAGTTATTGAGAAAATATAAGAAATATATATGGGAAAATGTCTTTGTGAGATCAAAAATTAAGTCATAATTCCCCACATGTTTGGGGTGAGTATTAGTCTCCAAGGTAATTATCATGTAAGGGGATATGGGTTGATATTAATGTGTGCCAATAATAATTTTAACATATTATTTATTTTATAACTCCATAACTCTTATCATGTGGCTTTTACCCTATGGTATTAATTGGGGAGCCATATCAAGGTATTGACTGGTGGAGATTAGTTGGTTTAGTTTCCTTGTTGTTAGTTTTGGGTAGTTCGTAACTGATGGTCTTGAAATAGGACTTTATAGATGCCCAAGTTAAAAATTTATTGTGCCATGGGATTGGTTAAATAATTGAGAGATTAAATTATCACTCCCTAATAATTGTATATGAACTTTTTTAATAGGTACACAAGGAGTATTTTAAATAAATTTTTATATCTCTTATATGCATGGGTATTGTGTTTATGACTATGAAATAGGCATTAGACATTAGGATTATAATCCATGGGTCTCTTATTTTTTTTCTATCAATGTTGTTAGTTGTTTTGTTAAGATGATCTAGAATTGGATCATGGCTAGTCCTTGTCATTGATTTTTAATTTATAAAGATTATGCTAGATTTTCTCAATGTGAAATAGTGCGTAAAATAAAAATCAAGTGATATCAAGTTTGGATAATTAATAACCTTTTATGTGTATTTATTTAATAATTTACTTTAGACATCCTCATGAAATGTGTAGGGAAGACACAAAACATTAATTAAAAATTGGGAAAATGACCATTATTTAGTATGGGATGTGCTTTTTGTAGGTGGACAAGTCTAAGATCATTCCTATCTACCTAATGTATACCTATCTTGAAAATTTAGGGATGCATATCCTTAGTTGGAGATAGTATAAGGGTGATACTAAGTATTTTGACCATTTTAATTTGAAATTTTTATGTAGTAATGATAATAAACAAAGGACCAATATTGCATGCATAAAATGGATTAGAGGAATGGTGAATAAGAATCATGTATTTCGGTGAAAATTATATGGTTTGGGATGTAACAATAATTAACAATTTTTAGTACTTTTGACCATATTTATCTATCTATAGTTTAAAATTGTTAATATGTTTGAAAAAAGCATAGAACAATTCTATTTTTATAACTATGTGCCTATTCTTAACTTAAAATTTTAGATCACCATCTCTAATACATCATTATAATTATTTATGTTAGGCATGAATCATGGTTGGTTATCTAAAATGTTGATATAAAAATATAAAAATAATTACACCAAAACCTTTAGATTTAATTTTTATGGACTATGAAATTATAAAATATCTAATTAAAAAACCTTATCACATGGTCAACAACATATAATTAGTGTAATTCATAAGTGATAATTAATATAGGTTAATTGGGTCTCTAACCTAATGAACTATACAGAATAATTCCAAAAATCACAAGTTGATATGTGGAATGATGAAAATTGTTCATCAATTAAAAATTAAGTCAACCAAATTAATGCATATAACATACCTTTCCAAAATGTTCTCCCTAAGAAACACACCTATGTAAACTTATATAGTGTCATTTACTAGTTCATGTTATTTACCAGTTCACGTTGGTCTATGTCTCTCTCTCTCTAATATAAAAATACACATATATTCTAATATATTTGAAGATTCTCTCCCTCTTATTTGAGGATAGTTTATGCTACAACCACCTCATGATAATAGATGAGTGGTTAATTGAAACAATATATCACATCAAAATGATATAGTATAAAAATATTAAATTACATAAAATACCCATGAAAACATATGTCAACATTAAATTATATGAAGAAAATCACATAGGTACCTAAACATAATTAGTCCATAAATGTTTTTAGTAGAATAATAATATAAATACATAGTTAAATCCAAATAATTAAAAAATGGAATACACACCGTTTATTTAAAATAGTGTAATATAATTAATTCAATGTTTATAAAAAATGGAATAATATATCACATATTTAATAAAATAATAAGAATACCCACAAAAATATTTGATGAGAGAGTAGAATACTTGATAAATATGACTAAGCCACTTTGAGGGTGTAACCCCTAAAATAATGCAATTAGAGTAAAATTAAAACTGTAATTATCAAATACTAACCACTAAGTCATATATATACTATAATTATCATGGTTATTCCATAGGAAAAAATACCATGAACATAAATAAATATGATAAGATAATATGAAAGGTATGTAAGCTATAAGTCAGGTACACATACACTTAGACACACTATGTATACACATAATATTTTCAAACTTTATCAATTATTTATGATTTTTCTATTGTAAGAACCCATAAAGTATAAATATCTCTAAGTTCACACCCTAAAGGGTGCAATGGGAAATGGGTGGGTAGACCATTGGTGTTTCTCAATATTTTTTTACCTATACCACCATTTATAACCTAAACAGACATCTCCTATACAATTCCATAATCATTTTCTCATCCCTCACACACTCGTCCAATAAATTCATTGTCTTACACAACCCCTATCTAAGCCAAAATATATTTTTTCATTTAGTAAAAAATTTCAGCATGGACCAACCCAATACTTGAATTATATTAGTAGGTTATGAGACTTAGTCAGCCTTGACCAACCCAATATAAGACTTAAATTGGTTTTATTAATTAATAATATAGGTTTAATTATGTATAAAACTATCCATTAAAAATTTAGAAGCATTTAGGGTTAGATATAGATATATAAAAACATCTTTTTGACCATTTTCATGAGAGGGAAAAGAAGAACTTCATATATTGCACATCTACTTATCCACCATTCTACTTGAGAAGTATTGTTTAGGGTTTTAGTACTACACTTAGAGATATGAATCTTGTCTTGTGGAGAAGTTTTTGGATGCATATAGAAGTTGTGTATCCTATATCTTAGTTATCCCTGTTAGCCTTACATAACACATCTTACAAAGCACCTTGGCCAAGGGAGATATTGAAGCTCAACAGGTTCATCTTCAATGTTAAGTATTCCTAAATTTATTATTCCATTGTTAAAGTATATATATTTTAATTTGTTAGCTTATATGATTATTTCTCCATTCATTAGGATTTCCTATACATGGGATTAAGTATAGATCTACTATTTTTATTTACATTTATGTTTATGATCCCCATTTTATGTTAAAATCTTTGGTGATCACTAGGTTAGATTTTATTTTACTTTGTATTTACTTTGTGAATATAATAAAACATAGGACCTAGCTAAGGTTATTTCATGGTGTTGTTTAACTATAGGATTTATAACCCTCTCTATTGATATTGTTGCTGTAAATGAACCCTTGGTTAGGTATAGTAGATCCATACTAGCCATGACCCTGATTATCTAAATCACTAACAAGTGGAAGGGATAGTGTAATTTATCTTCTCCAAGATAGGATTGATTTATATATCAGATTCACTTTCCCTTGTATACATTTTGGTGAACATGACATGAATATAATGCTTATAGGTTTTATTTCACACATTAGTTTTATTATCATCTTATATATTTTAATTTTTACAATGTTATATAGAACCTATCGATATAGTCTAATAGTATGTGCATAGGTTTAACACATAGTAACTCCAAATAAATGGTATTTTATCTATTTATGTCTTATCTAAATAAAAGTAACTAGATAGATTAGTTTGACATAGTTATGTTTTTCAACCATAGGTTTTCAAAAATCATCAACCTAATCGACTTTATTCATAGATTATTTTTTAGTACATAGGTTTTACAAATTTTATCAACCCAATCAACTCTATTTTTAAAATATAAAAATTATCATTTGATAACATATAATAAAATTTACAAACAAACAAAAGTGAAAAATTTATCAAGATTCACTATCACCTTAGTTGTCATTTCTATGTTTCATTTATAGTCCTATTTTTCACAATTTACAATCTATAAATCTTCAACCCTACAATGAACTAGTTCAACTAGCTCAACACAATTCTATAGCCTATTTTATCTTTGTAAGACTCAATTAACCTATTTGAATTTATTCTTATATATTTTATTTTTGTAGATAGTAGTGACAATGTCAACTCTATTCTATAATTTTTGCATATAATGTTGCCTAAACTTATTTTGTACTCTTCACAGACAAAGGAATTAACCTATTTTGTTAGTAATTAATTCACATTTCTTTTCAATTTATTGTTTTGTTATATTAACAAACATATAATAAATAAGGTTTTTTAATTTACCAATTTAGTCACACTATTTTTCTCTTTTTCACACACTTTTAAATCAATTAACACTAAAAAATATTAAAAATTTTCTTCCCAAGATCCACCTACTTGGATTTCATCGCCAAGAGGGAAACTAAATTGGTTTTTAGTCCAAGTATAAAAATGTCATTGATGGTATATATTGGCAAAAAACCCAATATCTTTATTGTTATAAGATTATGAAATGAGGGGGTAGGCCCCAATACCAAGCTAGTACCATTACCAATATAGATCCCTTTCAACCTAAACTATACGAAACTATATATAGATTTATTTTCTAGTTCCTTCTTATATCCAACTTTATATCACATTAATTTCAAAATTTATTAAAATCTAATAACATTCATGAATGACTATTTAGCCTAGAATATACATTAAATTTTTGTTGCTTGATTTTTTATCATTATATTTTGTATTGTAAAATTTGTACTAGATAGTGTTAGTACAAGGTCTATGTTATGTGATAAAATTATATAAACCACATTTATATAATTTCTTTTGTGCTCAATTATATTTTCTTCACTATTATCTTGCAAATGTTTTTCCTATTCTCAGAAGACTATCATTCCTATCGACACAGTCTCTTATAGATTTTTTTTTTGTTTACCTTAAGTAAATAGACACCCTATATAACTATGTATCTTTATATCATGCTTATTTTTTACATATTAAGAACATATTCAACCTATATGACTGTGTATTTTATATCCTATTTTTTCCCCTATCTTATAGAACATTATCGATTGGTTTGACTTTGTATCTTTCTAGTTGATCCTTCATTCCATAAATTTTTTAACCTCTTTCCTTAATCATTAATTTATTATTTGATAATAATTTATAATTAAATCAAACAAATATTTTGATTTTTACCAACCATAATAGGTTTCTCAAGATACAACTTGTGGCACCCACCATGGATGAAAGCAATATTGATATTGCCACTTGCACTACCAATTATGGGACACTTACACATTCATCCTTAGTTCATAACCCTTTTTTATCACTTGAAGATGAGTTTTATTTAGAGTAATCAATTAAAATTCTCTTTTTTATCAATAAATTTCCTCAACACAAAGGAATAAACCCTTCAACCATTTATAATCTCATGATAGGTCCTCATACAAAAGAACCTCATTCAACCTCCCCTATATTTTCTCATAGATTTAGGGGAACCAATTTATTTGGATCTCAATCTTTTCCTTCTATTATGTCTCATTCACACACAATGACATAATATTTTATGAATTCATTAACATCTATGCCAAGTATTATTACCAACATGGAAGGTTAAAATTTTAGTTGTCCTCTTCCAAATACCCATCCCTTTCACCATGCTACTAGTGAAGTTTTACTACCAATTCTTCCCATACTAATATTTATTATTTTCATACCAACACTACTCATGTCACTAGTGTGGTGCATTCTATTACTCATAGTGTAACTCAAGCTATTAATACTAACATTAATGCATCACATGTTGTGCACACTAGTAAAAATGATACCCAAACTAACCAAATCCTATTAAAAACTATTAATAAAATGCATGCATTCCAAATAATAATGAAAACAAGATGATGCATATGTAAAATCATCTCTTTCATCTTCAAAACCAACGTCAATAGGTTTCATGGGGAGTATAAAATTTGAATTCACCCCACCTCCTTAGGGATCCCCATGGAAACCTTATCCCAAAATATCCAACATAAATAAAACAATCAAAAATATAAAAAATGAACTCTTTTACTCAAATTACTAATATTGATATAGGAGGCATCACACCCACCATCACCTATAATGGATCCACCGATCCCACTTTACATTACAAACATTTAGTAATATTTATAAAGATTGGATTAAAAAATTAACACATTTGCATGTAAAAAATATTAGCTAAAACACTCTCAAGATATTTTTTATATTGGTACAATCAATTAAAAAACCATTCTATCACTTGCCTCAAAGACTTGGTCAACTCACTAGTCAAGGAATTTCAAATGAGTGATCTTCCTGAGAATAACTTAGCCCACTTTATAAATTCTAAACAACTTGAAATTGAAATGACACAAGCCTTCATCAAATGGTGGAAAAACTTATCTAACAAATTTGAGCATAATATGGTGGATGATAACCTCATACACCTATTCACTAATGCTTTATACCATAAATTATAATATTAGGTTAGGACTCTCTCTAAGAACAATCAAAGAAACCCTCAACCAAGACAAATGAAAATACTTCCTCATGCATAAATTAAAAGCTTCCTAACCTAAAATGGGAGTTCCTATAATCATTATAAATAAAAATTATCATGCAACTAATTATGGTGTTACCAACACCTATGACACCATTCATACCATCCAAGAGATTGCTCCTAATAATGCTATATGTCAAATTCATTGAAGGAATGCATTATGCATATACAAGATATAGAATATATATGATAATAAAATCATATAATGAATATATCAACACATGACATAGGATTTATAGTGGGAAATCCTCAAAAAGGTAAAAAAAACCCCACCAATGTGACATTCATTAATATTAGAATCTAATCTAACCCCAATACAATTCCTCTAATTCTCACTTCTTCTCTATGATTTCACAAAACCTTCTTCACTAAATATCATATTAATATCAAATGAATCTACAATAGGGTTAAAACCTTATTTATAAAATTCATGAGGTGAGGTGACCATTGTGAAATAACAGGTCCATCCATCCTAAAATTGCATTTAATAAAATTTGGTAAGAATTAAATAATCAAAATATTTTTATTTATTTAATCAAGGTTTCTATATTAGGTTAATAAATAATATATTATCCATTATTTAATTAACATAAAGGTGAGAAAAGGGTTAATTAAACACCACTTAGTCATTAAATGTTTTAGCACTCCCTTTTAATGCTAAATGGGGATAAAAGTCATAGTTGCCTTAAAAAGGGAATTATACTATGTACATAACTAAATTATTTAAAAACATTCATCATGAAAAAAATCACTTTTTGAAATAAAAGGAATTATAATCGATAAACTACTCAAGAGTAAGTTTAGGTTAGAATGATCATGAAACTACATATCATAGTTTTTCATGAATAATCACTACGAATATTTAGAACCCTTTATACCACAAGGATCTCCATTAAAAAGTAAGATTTTAATGTATTGGGGTAGAAAATTCAAACTTTGACAAAAATTATACTTAAATCCCATAACTTCCACATGTAGTTTATAATGTTTTACAATGAAAATATTGTAGAGAAGGAGAAGAAACACATGGGCATCAGGAAGTAGCATTGGCATGCACACTCCCCTGAATGGAAACTCTAAGAGGCCAAACATTTCATGAAAATGACAAAAATTGGTAGCACTAAGTGGTTTTTTTAAGATATTTTCTACCTTTTCATCCATAGGATAGAATTACATATTATTATCACCATTGATGAGTTTCTCTCAGACGAAATGCACATGAACTGAAATGTGTTTAGTTTTTTAGTGTTGCACTAGATTTTTTGTAAGAGCTATATAACTTTGGTTATCATAATTAAGGATGGTACTCTAGGAAACATCCAAAATAAAGTTATCCCAATAACCTTCATAGCGACATGGATTATTTAGTATCTTCCATAACACTTATGTACTCTAATTGTGTGTGTGTGTGTGTGTGTGTGAGGAGAGAGAGAGAGAGAGAGAGAGAGAGAGAGAGAGAGAGAGAGAGAGAGAGAGAGAGAGAGAGAGAGAGAGAGAGAGAGAGAGAGAGAGAGAGAGAGAGAGAGAGAGAGATCTAATTGATAGCACTTAAAATAAAATTAAACATATCCAAAAGTAGATTTTTGATCTAAAATATCACAATCATGGTTGGAATCATAATAACCATATAATTTAGCATTATCAATATAAAAATGAAATAAACCAAAATTTATTATTCCTTTGATATAAGGAAGAATTTGTTTAGCTAATTTATAAGACAATTTTGTGTAAGACCTAGATAGGTACGAATAGGTTTGGGGTAAAAGGCTTACTTGGCTCATAAATATCATAGGTCTAGCACAACACAAATCCAATCAAGTAAGCCAAGAACTTATTATTAGTAAATTTATGGATGTGTAACTTGATTCCCACAACATCTAATGACTTCATATGTGAGGCTGTAGGCTGATGACCCATTAAAATATCAACTAAACCCTCTCAACCTAACTCACACTTGATGGTTACTTTAGATCTGATACTAAATCCTATAGTGATACACCTATTATATCCAAAGGTTCCTAATCAAGGTATACACAAGGGTTTCTAGGTGCATCCCCTATATACATAAAGTTACAGTGGGGCTGAAGTCCATGTAGGATGTTGTTTAATGACCTTTTATCTTAGATATTATCCACCCCTCACTCCATAAAACCATTTATGGGGGATTTTACATAGGTGTGTAATGATATCTCTATTTATTTTTAGACTCTACTAGAACATAGAGTTTAGACTAGTGCATGGTGGTGAAATCCATGGTCACTAGGTCCCTAAAAAAAATGGAGGGTTTATAGGCAATTTTTAATCCCTTGGTAATCACCACAAGGATGCAAGGGGGAAAGAATACACCAACCATAGCCCTCAAGATATAAATAAGTAAATAAAATATTAATTGATAATTTAATATTAATATGTGATGTGTTTATAAGATGAAAGCCAAGAATATACAAAATAAAGAGATATATACAAGATAAGGTGATTGAAATAATTTGAAAAGATTTTTAAAGTGATATAAGGAGTATTGGATAGGTAGCCTATAAGCACACAGGTTAGTAGTTTAATGAGGGTACTCAAAAGAGGGGTCTTGCAACACAAAGATTAGTAGTTTTGATAAATCATTCTTGAGAGGTAACTTTTAAAATAAAATTTTAGACCCAAAATATGACCTAAAAAAATATGTTGTTAGATACAATAAAATATCCTCTAAGTTCACCCCTATAAGAAATAAGATGTTAGTCTAATATGCCTTAAGAAAAGAACCATAAAAAAATATGTTGTGTATCTATAATTCCTTTTTGGTGAGTGGGCCATGACATGGAGGTATGGGGGTGGTAGACCCTAATGGGGTCAAGGGGCAGAGCCCTTTATGGGGTCTAAGAGTAGTGCCCCCTGTGTGCTTCTGGTCATGGTATAAGGTGTAATTGAGGGGTGGAGCCCCTGACAGAAAAGGTAATATGGGATTTGTGGGAGTCTTGGAATGACTAAAAATTCACCAAAAATGACCTAAAATTGCACTCAAAAAGGACCCAATTGAAAGCAAAAATTACTATAAAATTATAACTTCAGAATACAAAATCGCAACTAGATAGTGTAAAACCATAATTCATGAGTTATGATTTTTCATAAGACAATTAACCATGATGGATAGGCTACAAAATCATGATAATTACAAAAAATTGAGATTGATATTGATAATAACACTATTTGCTATAAAATGAGAATTTTGGTTTTGTGATAAACTACAAACCTCTATATTTTTATAATTTGATAGAATGATTTATCAAGATATGATAGATTATCTAAATTTTGAAAATGTTTATGTATATATGAATATGATATATTAAAATTGGTTTATTAAAAATTTACAAGCAGATAATTAGATGCTTAACAAAATGACCCAAAGTTCTGATTATTTTAGATGATCAAAAGATGTTTCTTTAGTAGATTATATCCTAAGTCTACCCTTTTGGAATGTCAAAAATAGATTGCAAGAGTTAGAATGGATTCAAAATGACAAAATTGGCAAAAAATTGTGTAAAGTTGATGTTGGGCTTACAATATCATGATTCCACATAGCAAGGTCATGATTTCAAAATTTATGTGATCTAAGGTTTTATAGGAAATAGGGGAAAGGGGCAAGCCTATGTTTTGGTTTTATCTTTTGATGATCTCCTATCTTGGCCTTCCTCCTTCTAACCTATCATTCACACAACAAAAAATAATAGAGATAAAAATCCTTGTTATGAGAATATGGTTAGTTAAAAATTCCCTCAAAATGATGTAAACATAAAAAAAAATTATGTTTATATGAGAATTAAATGGTCTTCTGATCCCTACAAAATAGAATAGAATCAAACTAAAAACTGTGGGTTAGAGAGTAAAGGTCAACTAATAGTTATTTTTTTGAAAATTATAAAATCTCAACTCAACAAGATAAAAGCGCTATTAACAGGACAAAACTATGACTTTTGAAGTCATGGTATTGTAATAAATCTATGAGATAAACCATTAGTGGTTAGACAAAATCACTATTGGTTAGAAAAAACTACAATTTTTGAGGTAAAGTTTTGATTTGTGAGTTATGATTTTGTTTGAAGGAAGAAATTTATCATAGTTAAGGAGTTTGTTAGTGGTTACATTAAATGTTTGACACAAATTCATGACTACACGATCACCACTACCAGTACAATGTCACAACTTGTGCTTGTGCATATACATTTCTATAATTTCATGATTTCCCTTTATGGATTAGACCTAAAAGATAAAAAAATACCACTAACAAGTGATAATTGTTAAATTTGGGAGGGGTCTCCCTAGCAGAGTTTCCAAAATGTAGATAAAATTTGAGCTTATGGATTAAACTTTGTAATTTAATCACTCAAAATTCAAACCACTAAGTAAAGTGATAGAGGTATTAAGCCTAAAATGCAAATAGATGAACATAATTAAAGTGATAGAATTATCATGATTAATACCCTTTCTTTTGAAATGATTACAGATCGACTTGATTGAGATCTGCCCCATTAAGGTGAGGTCATGCATATGTGGAGAGATGATTTTTTAATCCACATTGGTAATTTTAGCATGGATGGTATTAAGAACATTAGAGGGGATGCTTCTTGCATTGAATAAAATTTATTAACCACCATAAAATAATGTATATTATTTGATGGGTTGATAACTATTATAACAACCTATTTTATTGTTAATATATTTGTATGACGATTTCAAAGATTTATATTCCAATGTGTAATAAATAAACTTTAAATACAATTTATTATAGTTATAAGTTCATTTATTCATTAAAAAATACAGATAATAATTATTATTATTGAACTGATCCTACAAAGGAAACTTTTTAATGAGGGATAGGTGTAGATAATTCATATTTCCATCCACTCTTGGAATTCATGTGGTGATATAACATAAATCCATACATTATTAGCATTTATCAATTGTTACATTTTTAATTTATCAAGTTATATGAATATGTTAAATTTAACATTAAACTATCATAATTATCCATTCTCATGATTGTTGAATATTTATTGTCACATTAAATCACATATTAAATGTTTGTATGCACGTTATGGTTTATCCATGTGACAAAAAATGGTTTGCCATCTAGTGGTGCAAACTTGTTTCAAGTCATGGTAGTAATTCTCAAACAAATTGATTTATTACCTCCTATAAATAATAACCATGTGATGATTTATTAAGAATGTACTATATTATGAACACGTCTTATTATGAATGGTGGAATTAGTGACTATGGCCTCATAAAATGGAATGTGGTTAATTGATTAATTTTTTTTAAAATTAATGCTTGGTATATTTTGAAAATAAAATTGATGGAAATAAATTAATTAGAGATATTGTAACTAAGCTTAACTGATTGCTTATTTAAACCATAGTCACATAAAAGAATCTAGGGCATATTTACACAATGGCTTCCAATAATAAATTAAGTGGCTTATTTTTGGAATGACACTAACAAGGAGTTAAAAATGTTTATTTCCATGCTTGTTTTGTATTAAATGATATAGCATGATAGTTCTGATTAATTTTTAACCATGAGATATTTTCGTAGCTTACATTAATGTTACCACATACTTGCACTTGTTTTAAGTGTATGCATATAAGATGTAATGTTTTTTTAATATCTTTTATGTTATATTACATCTAGACTCATTATGGGTATAGAACATACTACCCTTGTGACTAATTACCCCTTTTATATATATATATATATATATATATATATATATATATATATATATATATATATATATATATATATATATATATATATATATATATATATATATATATATATATTAGCTCATATATTTATAGTATACAGATTTACATTTACATAAGGATCAATTTCTTCATACACTAAATCCTTATAAATTATCAAGCAACTAATTGTCTTATTGGAAAGGTTATCCCATAAGGGTTTTTAAGCATTGTTATAAGTTATTCCCCTATCATTAAAGGAATTTTTTGTGAAGTATTGTGCCCACTTTGGAAACACTTGTTTTAAAATGTGCAAGGAATTTATACTTGGTTTATAATTTATGTTATTGACATATATATTGGGAAATTTTAAGTCAATGTCCCTCTGATGTTGACAAGCTTGTTGGAATCAATCTTCATAACCTTAAAATTTAGTGCTTTTTTGGTGTTAAATTTTAGGGGTTATGATATGTGGTGTCAAAATTTTGTTCAACCTTAAATATTAGATAAAGTTGTGTTTAATGTCTCTCAATATGGTGAGGACCAAATCCAATAGAGATATCAAAAACACATAAAGCGATCTTGTAGATAATCATGATCAAAAGGAACATTATAATAATGATGATAATTTTGATCATAATAATAGTAATGCTAAGGATAATGAAAACCTTGGTAATGAGATCTTTGATCATTAAAATTCCATTTTAAATGACATTTTGGGTACATTACATAACATCCAAATCTAGATGTAAGGATATAGTCAAAGGTTGACCCATTTGAAAAATATGTAGGAAGGTGAGTAAGAAGAAATAAAAAGAGAATACCATTAAGATAAGAATCTAAGGTGACAAAATTTTATGGATATAATCATCAAGGAGCTCTAAAATCTTCCTCCTCCTATGTTCTCTGGTAGAGACACTAGGGATGCTTGCAAGGCATGGTTGATTAAATTTTAAAGATATTTAACTTTGCATAATATAGGCTCTAATATTTAATCACATATAGGATCTTACCAATTGGTAGGTGATACTTCTCTATGGTGGAACCATTTATGTGATCTCAAGAGTTATGATCCAATGACTCTCTCATAGGAAACCTTTGATAAATAATTCAAAAATATATACTTGAATAGTATTTTCAATGAATATAAAATTAAAAGATTCTAGTTACTAAAGTAGGGGACAAAGACCATTTTGGGTTATGGTAACAAGTTTCTTATCCTCTTGTGTCATGTGAAATACATGTAGGATAAATAAACTAAATTAAATTTAGGCTTAAATGATGTGATTATGCATGATGTAAACATGACAAATACTTTTTCTTTAGATATTATCTTAGAATCAACACATCATGCTAAAGAAAAAATGTATCACCTCATCTATTAATTTTAGGCTTTATTTCAATTTATAGGTTTTATTTCACAGATTAATTTTATTATCATCTTATATATTTTTAAAATGTTATATAGAACCTATCGATATAGTCTAATAGTATGTGCATAGGTTTAACACATAGTAACTCCAAATAAACTGTATTTTATCTATTTATGTCTTATCTAAATACAAGTAACTAGATAGATTAGTTTGACATAGTTATTTTTTTCAACCATAGGTTTTCAAAAATCATCAACCTAATCGACTTTATTCATAGATTATTTTTTAGTACATAGGTTTGACAGATTTTATTGACCCAATCAACTCTATTTTTAAAATATAAAAATTATCATTTGATAACATAGAATAAAATTTAAAAACAAACCAAAGTGAAAAATTTATCAAGGTTCACTATCACCTTAGTTGTCATTTCTATTTTTCATTTATAGTACTATATAAGGGATATAAACACATGTAACTAAATTTGAGAAAATAAGACATACAAGGACATGTTAAAATGTCTAAATATTCAAGAAACAATAAAGTTGGAATATATCCACATATAATGATATGTTCAAATATCCATATACATAATTAGGAAGATACACACAAGGACATGGGTATATGTCCAAAACATACATATTGTGAAAATAAATGGCATATATCCAAAGAGAAATAGCATATTCAAATGACATAAAATAGAATAAGCATGTATGTATGTATGTATCTATATATATATATATATGTATATATATGTATATATATATATATATATATATATATATATATATATATATATATATACATACATGAGGTACCACATGTAATATAACATTGGAGTTTGTAACAATCCAAAGACAAGTTTCATGTCCATGATGCATATAATAAATCATGTGTAAAACACACATGAGGCATGAAAAGTAGACCAAGGGGTCACAATATGTATGTTTTGGAGGCATGCCTCATGTGTGTTGTACACATGATTTATTATATTTTGACCCCTTGGTCTACTTTGCATGCCTCATGTGTGTTGTACACATGATTTATTATATGCATCATGGACATGAAACCTATATTTGGATTGTTACAAACTCCAATTTTATATTACATGTGGTACCTCATGTATTTCTCTATCTTACTTAGGTGTTGTTATGGACACCTGTTGCATCCCCTAGGTAGCTACTTAGTTATTATTCATATTTTATTTTACATACATTGTTATATCTATCTTGACACCCTTGTGAATTATATACATGACATACATATTACATTAAAAAATTATTCTCATATTATCTTAAATTATGATTTTATTATGCACATTATGTTGGATTATTATGCAGACATCATATATGCTTTGGCTAACACACATTTTACATAGATTTTTCTTTTGAGGATAGATATTGCATAGGTTTAACAACTCCCATAAAATGAGGGGGAATTAATAGGTGTTTGGAATAGAGATAAAGCTCTTATAATGCATTCATATTACATTTTTTAACACACAATATCATATTATAGAAATTAGACTCAAGTAAACACAGTGGGAAAATAGTGACATAAAGATCAATGTATTTGCACATAAATTAGAGTAAAAGGACACTAGCACCCAAATTGGGACAATAGATCCACATGGTGATACTATCTAAGATATAGTGATACTATCCATTAAAATCAATTTTATAAAAATCCAAATTGGAAAAACAAGTATAGTAGGCACAATATAGGATCACATAGGTTTAGTTATAGATCTATCAGTTTTGTTCATATTCATACCAATTTAGTTTATATTCATAATAGTTTACTCAGATTGGGGGCATCACGTATGGCATAACCATTCCAATATTTAATTTAGATACCAAAATATAGTTATTATAACTCAATATAGAATATATATGCTCAAATATAAGATTTGGGGGCATGTATGTGACACATTGTCTCTACATGCTCATTTACACAATGATTGATCAAATAGAATAAACAATTCCATGTCATTATCTATGACATATACATGTTGTATCATATTCCAAGTTTCACACCATTTTCATGTCTCACTCCATCTATAGTGGTTGGCATTCTTGAGTAACCCAAAGCCACCTAATAAACTTGAATGGCCATAGAGATGCCTTACCTAGTTAGAAATTTCTACTTACATCACATAATTTTAGTTTAAAATGAATCTACTACACATGGGTGTTTAATGATGGATTCATAGATTACTTTATTTATTTATCCACTTATATGAGAGGGTTGGACACACCATCAGTCCAATCCAAGCTAGTAATAGGTCTTGATCCACCAAGCAAGGGTGGGAAATAATGGAGTCAATACTAAATTGGGTTATTGATTCACTCACACATGAGGATTGAGCAAACCATCATCTTAGTCAAATATATTCAATGATTTATCACTAAATATATGCACACACATAGGTTATCACCAAGTTCATTTATTGGTTTATTTACCCTATGAGGTCTATTCATTTGTTTCCTCTCTACTATCTCTTTACTCATATTTTACTCAATTTTAATTCTTTACTCAGTTTAGTCTTTACTTTTGATATACCTTAAGTAAGGATTAATTTATAAATGTTTCAATTTTAGGACACACATTGGATCATGATTCACATACTCATACCTAGCTTCATGGGATTCACCTCTTAGGTAAGTTTAGGTACACTTCTTTTTCCTTTGTCCTAGTCATTTCACTTTGTTGCATTTATATAATAAGGTGGGGGAATGCAATCATATAAAAGTGGTATTTAAGTGATAAGAGTGATAATTGAGACTAAGTATCCCTAAAATATCCCTAGACCTATCTTAGATACTATTATCACACTTATACAACCTTCATATGGGAGAAAAACATCACTAATCAGCTGTAAAGAAGTCCCAAGCCCTAATTCTTGAATTTTGGCTATTTGTGCCTAGTGTTCTACCACTTGGATACTAGTACCATAATAAGGACACTACTTCCATATGGTTCTAGTGTCCCAAAAATGGCATCATTATCCTTTCCTTCCATTTTTAACTAATGGATATATTTTGAAATCTTAGACTTCGTAGGGTCAGCCTAAACCTCTTTTTGAACTCACATAAGCACCAAAATAGTATAAATACATGAATTTTAACCTTATATCCACTAGATGGAAATCAAATTAAAAAAACACATTAAAACATAGAATAATTTATACACAATTAATGTTATCAATCCCTATTCTGCCCTATTTATACATATTACCATACTTCAATATTCATAATCTCAGATTACCTAGATTTGTAGTCTCAATCACATTCAAGGCACTCAAGTCCACTATCATAGTATCTTCACTTGAACTTGCACTATAACTTAGGTGGGGAAAACTATACTAGGATTGATCCCTCATTTAAGTATCAATATGTAGGTAAATATCATTATAGTGGGGTGTTGAGGATGTCAAGCCTACTCCACTAATAAATACACTTCTTTGTTTGTATCAATTGGATGCCCTATAAACATGGATGATTAGGTTTTCTCATAAAATAATTCATAAAAATAAATATATAGGGTTTTAAATCATGCTTGTAAGAATAGACCTCAAGTATCTAGACATAGGTGCACTTATATAGTCCTACACAGAGGAAACTATTGCTAATATAGGGATGCTACCACCACATTTCCAATAATGGTTCTACCATCTAATTAGGGTGATACTATCTAGGAGGGGTTATGAAAATTAGATCCTCCTTGTGACACTCAAATCAACTTCTACCTTAGTTTCAAGGCTGTAAATCATATATCTCAATTATTTTCTAGATAATTTCTTACTTGTACTATTTAATGTTATTTTTAGAAAGGTCAAAGTTAGTCAATCCTATAACAAATCAGTGGCTATATTTATTGCATATTATTAACATAATTTATCATAATTTACTCTTTAAAAAAAAATTTACTTAGTTGAACTAATTCCTAAAAGGTTAAAATAATAAACTAGCTAGAATTTCTCATTTCATAATAGCTAATGTGAAAGGTGATGCTTCCATCCTTAAACAAATATTCATGAAGGAGGTTGTTCACCTTCATGTTGTGCCTAAAGTAATTATTTATGATATAGATAAGTTTTTAACTTATATATTTTGGTAGACCCTTATGGATATGTTTGGAACTAAAATGGGTATTATTTGAACATATCATCTTGAAACAAATTACCAAACTAAGTAGATAAATACCATAGCTTAAGACATGTTGAGAATGTATGTGATGGATCAATAGTACAAGTGGGAATACTACCTCCATTTGGTGGAATTTTATTATAATAACACGTATCATTATATCATTAATATGTCTAAATTTGAAGCCTTTTATCGATAAAACTGTAAAACCTTGTTGGGTTGAGAAAGTTTAGAAAACTGAGTGTTTTTAGGCCCAATTTTTTTCAAGATTTTTGTTAACAAATAGTTGTAATTCATCAAAGATTAGATGATAACTCTAATGAAAATAAGATTTATGATGATATAAAAATATCACATAGATAATTTAAAGTTTTAGGTAATGTATTTTTAAGTGTGAGGACTCATAAAATCTCTATCAAGTTTTTTTAACATTAAAACTAACTCCATGCTTTATCGATACTTTCAACATAATGGAAAAGATCAACTTGGTGATGTATCATCTAAATCTTCTTCCTTATATAGATATAATTAATGATATTTTTCATGTGTCACTATTGATAAAATATGTTTATGACCCATATCACATTCTAGACTAGAATAATATCTAGCTAGCATACAAGGAAATGATTTGGCTAGAACCCATTAAGATCATGTCCCATCACAATGTTAGCCTATCAAAAAATGAATTGCATCAAATACTAATCCAATGGGATGAGATGGGTGAGATAAGTGACACATATGAATATGATTTTTTTAAACATCACTATCTTCACTTTTTTAATTAGGCCTCGAGATAGTGTTTACTTTTAGGGGTGGATGTCATAACCCACCAAAAAATGTCATTATTTTCAATATTATTTTGATCTAGTACTAGAATATAAGACATTTGTATGAGTTTATTGTTTTCATTATGATGCTACATATATATTATTAAAGTTATATTTTAGTTAGATATTTAATTTATATTAGAATCCTTCATACTACTATTTTTGATGTCATTTTGATGATTGTAGGCATAGATGATGAATTGAGCTAGGTTCAAGTGTGGAACATCTCATCTGATATTGTTGCTCAGTGCATATAAGTAGATGACTATAGTAGAGTTTATGAATAAGATCTCATGTCATTGTCCCATATTATATTGTATATTTCCTTATACTAAACATTTGACTACTTGATGACTATTTTTATGTGTAGTCTATCATGCTTGGGTTTATTATCTATTTCATCTTGTTACTATGTTTATTATTGAAGTGATAGGTAGATTATCTATGTTAAGACTAGTTTTTATGTTCTGACATGAGAAATATGGACTAAACCATGAGTGCATGAACATTATTTTATGAAAATAATATAAGGTGAACCTTGTTATAGGATAACATCATCCCATTTTAAATTTTTTTTGAAGGTCAACTTGGAACTAGATATAATTATATTAATTACCTTCATTAAAATATTTATTTTTAAAAGTCATGAAGAATTAGACCATGGAAATTATTATTATAATTATTTAGGACTTTGGCCATGGTGTAATTATAAAATTCACTTGGAATTTAACATGATAGTTACTATCATTTTAGAAGACATGCATTGGAAGCATTTTGTTTGACCTTGAAGGAAAAACTTAATTTTAGTGATTAGGGTTTCCATTGGTCATTTAATGGCATTTTTTTACTATGAGTAGATGACAAGTATGCCTTGGTAGACTATGTCTCTTGTTTAGTATATTTTATGAGTTTGGGCCTAAAATGGAGATAATTTATGATGTATTCAATGAATAACTCAAACTATTAGTTTCATCTATGAATAACTAAGTAGTTATTTGAGATGGAAGTGCAATTCATGAGGTGGTTTTAAATATTTAAGATGAGCACCAAAATTATGTGTGGGGGTTGTTAGGAATTATGGATAAGGAAGGAAATGGGATAAAAGATAAAGGATGGAAAAAAAAATTCTATATGAATTTTTTCTTAAAATAAGTAAATACATTCTTGGGTTTTGATGGGAAGTATGAGTTTCACTATGTACTCAAAAAAAAAAAAAAAAACCATGTAGGTTGAGTAGTTTCATGAAGTAGTTTATCTTACATGGATTTATATATTTTCTCATGGATTTATTTATTATTTCATTTGTAAAATCATGACCAAGTAAAAAAACACTAATGGGTGAGGCTTTTTTACAACTATCTCACTCTTGGATGATGTTATGAAATGTTTGGAGGAAGAATTAAATTGTCCATTTATAATATGGTTGTCTTTGGTTCATTTGTATTTATAGTTTGTGGACTATATGTGTTGTTTGATTTTAGTGTATGATTTCACACTATTAATTATGAAAATATATTTATGTGATTTTCATGTGGTTTAGTTTTTGGTATTCATAATTTTTGAGTTGAATTTTGACTTCCTATTGAGGAAACCCTAGTCAATGTTATTGGATCTCATTCATAAATATCATTATTGTAATTGATTTGTATACCTTGGGCACAATATTAGGTGATATATTCCATTACCTAATTGATGTATGGGTTTGGTATAGAACCACCAATGGATGTGATGATTTTTTCCATTAAATGACATTTTATTATTTGTATGCTTAGTGTGCTTCTAGTTTTAGTCTTGAATGGACTGCTACATTTTGGTAGTTGTATCTTGTTGCAACTTGAAATAAATTTTAATGTCTTGAGATGGATGTATAAATATATTTACATAATTTATTAGTTACTATATAAGAAATATTTTTTATTTTAAAAATTATTGAGATTATAGTTATGGATTAAAACATGTAACTTAGAACTTGTCATTGTTTCCTTATTATTATGTTTGATCTTAATTATATAATGAGTTCATGTCTTCTTATAAATTAAAAAATAATTATAATATTTTATTTAGTATAATGTTATCATTATTGTGTTTTATTATAATAGTGGGTGATATCACTTGATACTATTATTTATAAAAACTAATACATAGTAAATCAATGTTGCAGATACTTGTGTAATTTATGAGTTGAAGGTGATTTTACATGTTATAAAATCTAGAGTTAATTATTTATATAGAAAGGTCTATTGATGTTATTTTCTTTTGTTTATTGTTTTTAAATATAGTCATAACTTAAAAATTAAATTGGAAATGAAATTATATCTAAGAGGAATTCCATAAAATATAATGAATACATTCAGTTGTGAACAATAAAATTGTGGATGAATGGATTAAGGAAATCTTATTTTTTCAGTGTATCAATTACTATTTTAATTTTGTTAAGTCTTTTAATTTTACAAATATGTTATCTTCTTATATGTCCAAATTTGAATAGTTGGTATATGGTTTTAGATTTATTTTGATGATGAAATATGGTATATGGTTGTAGCTTATAATTCAAGTGGTATGAATTAGTTTAATTAATTTTGAAGATAACTTATTGAAATTTAAAGACATTTAAATGAGTAGAATGGTTCTTACTCCTTCAAGATTGTTAAATTACCTCTAAATGGGCATGAGAGTTACAATTAATTTATGAAATTTGAGATAAATTAATCATGTGTCTAATTATCTTTGGTCATTTAATTTTTTTTTACAATAAGTGAAGAGATTATTCAATTGGTTTGTTGTTGAAGTTTCTTTCAATAACCTCCCTACTTCAAAGTGACCATGTTGACTAAGGGTGAATAAAAATATGAATTAAATCAAATGTAATTTATTAATCACTATCAATTAATGTATATTTTTTGATATGTTGATAATTGTTATAACAAACTAATTTGTTGTTAATAGATTTGTATGACTTTTAATTATTCATTTTTTAGTATGTAATCATGTAAATTTTAATATGATTGCTTATGATTACAAATTGATTTATTAATAAAAATAAAATATAGTTATTACTATTTAAATTATCCTATAAAGGAAACTTTTTAACAAGGGATGTATGGGAATAATGAGGATTTACATCCAATCTTAGCATTCATGTGGTGATAAAATAAAAATTATTAAATTATTAGCATCTATCCATTGTTACATTTTTAATTTATCAAGTTCTGTGAATATGTAAAATTTCACATTGAAATATAATATTTATCCATTATCATGATTTATTAATTATTATGTTCACATTAAATGTTTGTGTGCAGGCTATGACTTATTCATGTGATGCCATAGTTTTTTGCCATCTATTGGTGTAAACCTGTTTCAAGTTGCATGGTAGAAATATTCAAATAAATTTATTTATTTCGTAATATAAATAATAAATACATGATGAGTTATAAATAATGTATTATATTATGAGATATATTTGCTTAAATATGGTTTTATATGTTAAACTAGTCTGTACACTTGATAGATATATCTTAGAGATCTACCCTTCAGTTTGATCTTCATTGTAGACAAATGGCTCACACTCACCACCTCATTAGGTATAATTACTTATTTATTTGTCCAAACCTAATTATTTTAATTAATTGTATCACCTATAACTATATAACATTTAAAAGCTGATATATAACCTTCACTATTATTTACAAAACCTTAACATCTTTCCCCTATCCTGGATAGTTATGTTTATGGCATGACAATAGAATCAATGCTATTATCCATATTCTAACACAAGTGTTGTTACACTATAAAAAATTAAATTTGAAAATATTACTAAGTGTATGGGTTAACCTAATAATATCAATACCCTTCCATGAGGATTATTTCAAAAGAGCTAGTATAAATAAAAGTCAATGCCTACTCATTATAGATCTAGAAAATATCAAGCAATCACCTCTCAATATTAGACATAATATTAAATTTCAATGAAAAAAATAAGATATTATACTGTATTTATTGACATATGCATTTAATCATAGGATCGGTCATACTACAAGTTTGAAGTACTCAAAAGACAACCCATGAGCCATATTTTTCAAGTTACAAAAAAGATCACTAGATGAATCTTCATATTGTATATTACGCTCTTGTGTACACACATTTTCACACATAGGTGATAAATACATAATTTTTAAACCCTCCTTTTAGTATTGGATATATAGGAAACACTCATTAATATAGGTTTATTTAAGGCTAGCTCAACACCATGGCCCCACTAACACATTTTAAGAAAGTAACCTAACCTATGGTTGAGAGATAGGGTTTTTTCCATACATGGTCATTGAAAACCTATTCATGAGATCAAGATACACTAGATGAAATGTGATAAAAAACCTATAAATATGTAGTTAGTCACATAGTGATACAATGAACATTCCATACATGATAGTTGTGTCAAGATTTAGATAGTAACATTGATGTAAGTGTCCATAGAGTAATTAAAGTGTCTAAGTAGCCAAGACTAATATTTATAGAATCTGAAAACTTTTTATTGAACATTAAATAACTTGTTTCCTCACCTTAGATTTGTCTATGCATCATTGCATAAGATAAGTATTTTGTATACTTTATGATTGTGAAATCAAATAACTCTTTGGAATTGTAATTTCTATATTTAGTATTTTTCATTATTCAACACTAAAATAGAATATCATAAACTAAATTATTTAATTTACCTAATTTTAAGAATAGGTTATCTCACTCTTTAATAGCTATTATTCCTAACCCTTTAATAATGAAAAGTGTTAAACACTTGGTGTGCCCAACCTTTGAATCTTCCATACAAATCCTAGCATAATATAGGGTTTTCAACCTCCTAAATTATTTACTTGTTATTTTTATTTAGATATATCATATTATTTGCATGTAACCTAAGCATATCCATACACTACATGGTGTTCATATTAAATATCTTGAATTACACCTTGGGCCACCTAAAATGTCTCAAGATAATACCATTTCAAATTATCCTAATAATGAGATTGAAAATAATTATAGTGAGCCACATATATAAAAAGTTATTATACACAATATATCCAAATATGAATAATATATTACCAAAATGGATTGTTCCCTAGAGTTTATGTCTCTATTGTATAATTATAACTTTTTTTTTTTTTGTGTGTGTGTGTGTGTGTGTGTGTGTGTGTGTGTGTGTGTGTGTGTGTGTGTGTGTGTGTGTGTGTGTGTGTGTGTATTTAAATGGATAAAATGGAGCTTCTTCCTATTACTAACCCTAAGGGGCATGATAGATCAAATCCATCTAATTAGGTTCATGTTATCACTAATTCAAGGGGTAAGATACCCCATCCTCTTATTTCAAATGAAGGTAACCATCTACAATTCCTCAAGCCCCTCCACTTCCCACATATCCTCTATATGGTGTATATATACATATTAAATCCAAATTACTTATGGTTTGTGCTTATGAATCCCTTAAATATAAAGTTATTACTATGGGAAGGATCATGAAAGAGTTGAAAAATGAAAACTATTATTTGATTTTAAAGTCACATTTTAAAAAAATTGGGTCACGTCTATAAAAATATAAAATATACTAGTATTAATCATGTGTTTTTATCTTCATCAAAAAATGTCATTGCAAAAAACATTTTATTTTCAAAATAAGAAGGTCAAATAAAATTCATATAAAAAAAGTGTTACAAAAAGTGAACAAAAGGAAAATAAGAGTCCAAGTGAAATCCTAAGATAAATTATTCAAAACAAAGTGGTTTATTTACCTACTCTAAATCCTATAAGAATATCAAATTACTATTGTGTATATCATAAAATGCATGAGCATCATAAAAATTATTATTTTCCATTAAATAAATAAATATAAAATCTCAAATATAGTGGTGATATTATCATTGATATATCAATCAAACAACCCACTTACATCATGAATACATCTCTTAATCATGAGTGAAAAAATAATTAGTATTCATACCAAAGGATAATTACAAGCAAAAGCAATAAAGAATGCAAAGATTAAAGAAAGAAAAGTTCAGAAGGAAAAATTAGAGAAAGAAAAGATTTAAAAGGAATAGCTAGAGAAACATATATCACAAAAAGATCAAGAATTCAAACCACAAATTACATCTTTTCTTAGTGTTCAAGAAAATATACATTACTCTTCTCTTGTTCATAATGAGATGCAACATTTTGACAATTATGAACCTACTCAAGAAACATAAATTTTAAATAAAGAAACTATAATCTATAGTGAAATAGGTTTTACATATATATATGATCAAAATGATATATCACATGTTCAAGAACAATGTCATATGTACATGTCTCCTATGATAATGATTACATTAATGATTGTGATCTTAATAATATAGAGTATTGGTATGATATTGATGATATTGATTCTGCATCATATGAATAAGACACATATGATAGATGGCCTTCTTATAGGCATCCCATCTATGATATCCTTAGATTACAGTATAACTTTTAATTGTAAATTTTTTATTTTATTATCCTTATAAATATTCCAAATAATAAAAAAATCAAATATTCCAAAAAGTCCAAAAACATTCAAATAATTTAAAAATACAAAAAATATTTAGCATTTCACATGTTTTCTAGATTTGGAATAAGTTTTTAAATTTAATTTTATTATATATAATATCATTTATATACACACATATGTTTCACAAGTACTTTAGTGAGATACATGCATACATTAGACCCATGACATATCAAGCATGTAGATGTTGGACCTTTATTTTTCTAGTGTGATATACTATGTTGTGGGTATATTACTTGTTTATGATCATGATTGACATAGGTTCTATTATTTATGATAATTTTCCATTCTCTTACTAAGATTATATATCTTACACATGACTATACTCATGTTTCTATCTTACATAGTGCATTTGATATGATATTTTACATGACATTTTTTCTAACGCATGTATTCAGGGACTAATATGGCATGCTTATATTTTTTCTTATGTCTCATTACTGAATCTATTCACATTAGCTTACTTGAGTGTATTTATTATTTAATTAATTATCTTTATTGAGGAACATTTGCACATGTTTCTTAGTTTGTTGGCTAAAAAGACTTAAATATTTTATCTTTATTTGGTGTGTGGACATTTGTACATCTTCCACTTGAGTGTGCCACATTTGAACATGCACCTTGTTTTTAGTATATTTGGACCCCTCATTGTGTGAAATTTGAGTAATATTACATGTGTAATTGATTGTTTGTTGAGCTTGGTATCTTATAAATGTTTCCGTGATTCAATCATACAACCTGGGTTTTGTTATGTATGCATACTACAAGACTCATTGACATATCTAATTCGATATAACACTACTATATGCTTATTTTACTACATGATTAATATATATAACATAATTGTCTTATCCTTTTGAGATAAGGTGATTATCACTTTTAAAATCCCCTCAGCTCAATAGGGGCATAAAAATGGGGGTATATCATAAAATACATGATTCCAAAAATATAGAGCTAACAAAATGGGTAGAATTTGACTTTGTTTACATAGTTTACATGATTTAGATATACATTTGGGACATAATTCAATGCATTAGGGACATATTTAGGACATTCATTTTCATATTTATGTTACATATTATACAGAAGAGGTTACATTTTGATAGATATTTCAAATTGAGACATGTTCAAGGTGTAAATTCACTAAATTATAGATACACATTCAAATTATACATACATATATGCACCAACCTTAGAAATATGCACCATTTGGGTCTTTAGATATTATAAAAATTGACTCTTTTAAAATAATGCAATCATGGTATACACCCTCTATAGAATTTGAACTATGATTCTATTATTTTGGGTTGATATGGTTATACCATTTTTGTTTAGGCAAGATTGACTAAATTGGCTAAATTAAATAGATTGTTAATACTTTTGATGCATTATTGAGATTATGCACTCTCAATGGACTTGTTACAATTCATCCTTATATTTAATTATGGGCATGATAAAACTAAAATTCCCCTCTTCACATAATCAAGGTTCACTTATGAATCTCTTTCTTATGCTTCAACTAGGAAGCATCTATACCAAGGCAAACTAGCAATGGATAACATGGTTATATCGATTCACATGTATAATAATTTCTTTTTCTCTTTCATTCAAGTATATGAATATTATTAAATTACAAAATATATGGAATAATTACACATGTAACATAATTTTGGTTTTAGGTCATTCAAATAAAAAAAATTAAAGTGGGATCAAAGAATTACAAGTTATGTTCTAGAAATCATGTTACACTTTACTTCCTTTAACTTATTAATTTCATCCTTATGCATTAATAGATTTAAATGTGTGAATCTATATGCTTAATATGGATTTATATGTTAAAATCATCGTGTACACTTGAAAAATATATCTCAAGGGTCTACCTTTTATTTTGACCTTCTTTGAAGCCAAAATAATTGCACTTTCCACCTAACTAGGTATAATAACTTATTTCTTAGTCCAACCCTAATTATTTGGATTATTTAGATCATTTGTAACCATAAAATGCCTCAAATATGATATATATACTTCACTGTCAATTATAAAACCTCAATAACTTTATCCATCCTAGATAGTTGTGTTCAAGGTTGGATAATAGCATTGATGGTATTATCCATACTCCCACACAAGTGTCCTTACCCTAAAAACACTTAAATTTTCAAATATTTCAAAGTATGAAATTTATCCTAAGAATGTCATTAATTCTTTGATGGGGATTATTAATAAAGATATAATATAAATACAAATCAAGGCCTATTCATTATATATATATATATATATATATATATATATATATATATATATATATATATATATATATATATATATATATTGTAAATATCAAGCAACCGCCTCTCATTATTAGACATATTATTGAATTTTAAAGTGTAAAACTAAGATATTATACCATATTCATTTATATTTGTATATCAATCATAGGAATATTCATACTATAGGTTTGAAGGACTCAAAATACAACCCATGATCCATATTTATCAAGTTAAAAGATAGATCACTACATGCATCTCAATATAATATATTTCACCCTTATGCACACACATTCCCACACATAGAAGAGAAATACATAATTTTGAGGCCCTCTTTGGAGTATTGTCTATGTAGGCAACGCTCATTGACAAAGGGATATTTGAGATCAGCTTGATACTGTGAGCCTACTAACTCATTATTGATAAGATAACTTAAGGTGAAGATATAAGGTTTGATCTATACATAATCATAAACAACCTATGCATGAGATTTAGATACACTAGATGAAAGGTGTTATAAAACTCAAAAAGACCTAGGTGGTGGCATCTTGATACATCAAACATTCTATAAATGATAGTTGTGTTAGGATTCATAAAGTAACATTAAAAAAAAATCTATTGGGAAAAAAAAGTGTCCATGCAACCAAGAATAATATTTATAAAATCTGATGAATGGTTCCTAAACATCGGATAGCCTATTTACAATCCTCAACATCTCAGATATATCTACACATCATTACATAAGCTAACTATTATTTCTTCTTTGTGATTGTGTAATAAAAATACTATTTAGCATTTTTCTTTTTATATTTATTATCTATATAATTAAATAGTTAAATAGAATTTCATAAACTAAATTTTTTAATTGGTTTTCTTTAAGGAATAAGTTATCTCACTATTGAATATCCTATTCCTCACAACCCTTAATTTACAATAAGGTTCAAATATGAAAGTATTTTATTATGAATGGCATAATTAATGATAATTTACTTAAAAAAATTAATTTATTTAATTTATTAATTTGTTTTACAAGTAATGCTTAGTAGATTTTAAGCATAAATTTAAGAAGGGAAATAATTTAACTAGAGATATGGTAACTAGGTTTAACTATTACGTGTTTAAACCCTAGTCATGAAAATGAATCTAAATAAGATATCTACAAGAGTTTCCAATAAGAAAGTGTCTTATTTATGGAATGACACTAACATGGATTTCAAAACAATTATTTTCATGCTTGTTTAGTATGTAATGATACAGTGTGGCATTGTCCATTAATTTTTAATCATGACATATTTTCCTTATTTATATTAAGTTGACTACATAATTTCACTTGTTTTAAGTGTATGCTTATAATATGTAATAATTTTTTCCATATATTATGTCATAATATCACATCCAACCTCATTATGGGTATGTAACATCATACCCTTGCACCTCATTACCCCTTACAATTTTTTTAAATATTTTATAATTCATGGATTCAGGGTATAGAAATTTATATTTACACAAGGATGGCTCTCTTCATACACTAAAACATTTTAAATTATCCTAACTAAGTGTTTTATTGGAAATTTTATCCCATAAAGGTTTATAAGCATTATTATCAGTTATGCCCTTGTCATTAAAGGGAAGGTTTGTGAAATATTATTTTGATTCCAAGAACACTTTTTGGAATGTGTGGAAAGAACTTATAATTTTTTTTATCTTATATTTTATTTACATATATATATATATATATATATATATATATATATATATATATATATAATATAATTTATAATTAATGTATGTCTTATGTCGACAAGTTTATTGGTTATCATAACCATGAAATTCAAAAATTTTGGGTTGAATTTTTGGGGTCATGTTAATAATAGGGTCATTTCTTCATGGAAAGTGATTATTTTATGATTCTCACATGCAAATAGTAATAATTTATTCATGGTTGATCTATTTAAAAAAATAGAGCCCTAGAGTTACTTTTTTTTATTAGTTTTACATGTTTCTCTTTTATTTTTCTTCTTTTTCACTTTGAATCTACCTCATGACCCCCCATATTACTCCAATTTTTGTTTTGATATATCTTCATGCTTCTTAAATTTAACTTTTAATTAACCAATTTTTAAACTTGCCCTTGCAATCTCCTTAATTCTTGTACAAGTATCTCATTTTTTAGATGAATTTTGGATTTGAATATTTTCATTGAATATTTGTGTTTAAATATTATTACAACCACAACTACTTGCCATTTATTTTTATCTCCATTATTTGATTAATTTTTTTCCATACTAAATAGTTATAAATAATGTAAATCAATAGATGAAAAACTAACTCTTTTTTGTCATTAGACCAATCAACCATAATCAACTACTTTAGAATTGTGTTCTTCTCCATTCTCCTTTTTATATAGATCCTTTTTCTATCATCCTTGGTTAGAGAGTCCCTAAAATATTATCTGATCAGAGGATATAATGTACTAAGGATAACTCTACATCAAATTCATATCTTTGATTTTAAATGGTCTCACCTTGATCAAGTTGGGGGTTTACCATTTTAGTTTAGTTTATTTACTCATTAGATTAGAATACCTTAGATTTTTCTCATTTATTAGCCTAGTTTTCATTCTAAAAAGGTAATAGATATGAAAATATATTCATCTCTCCTGTCTCTTGAAATAAAAATAATACGTAGATTGTTTTTTGATCACATATGCATATTATATCTCTTATGATCATTTGTTTTTGCTTTAAAACTTTAGGTAATTTTTGGAAAACAAAAAATAATAATTTTGAATCAATTCAATTTTTCATTTTGAAAATAAGATTTTATTCACAAAAATCAATCACAAAAACATGTAGAAACCCAAAAAAAATTTGGGTAAATAAAATTTAATATATTAGGCTTGATCTTCTTCATTTATAAGAGATAGGAATGTTTTTTTTAGCTTAGAAAATCATAACTTAGGATTCATTTTTACTCAGTGGAGAACCATTTAGAACTTGGTGTGTATTTTTTCAAAACATGAAGAATTAGTTTCATATTAGACATGTGGAAATAAACATGCTAACATGTGTATTTAAATTCTTTAATCTTGGCTAAGATAGTTGACATAATGATATATAGTGGGAAAATCTATAGATTGGGCTAATTATTCATAGGAATGGGATTTTGGATAATAGGAAATATAAGATGCTTGTAATATAACCATAAATATTAAAATATGTCATGATGTTTTTTTGAGGGAACCCAATCAATAATATAATGAAATCCAAGGTCCCTCTTTTTTAGTGATAATGAGGAGGTGAAACTCTTGGTCAATGCTGGGGATGGTAAACTAGGTGTGATCAGGTTGGATCACTTGAGGAATATGGTTAGGTTTTTTATGTTGAATATATCCTATAAATGTCATACATGGAATTAATGATATAAAATAATGCTAGTATTGATGAGGAAGAAGGAATGGGTGAGTGGATGACTAAGCCTAAATGATGTTGTATCGATAGCCTTTGTTTTTGCATAGTATGATGATGGGGGGATAGTGAATCCTCTCTTGCTTATGTATAGTATTTAGTGATTTTGAAATAATATTTGGAATGGGTTTGGGTGGGTTTTTTTTCTCTTGATTTCAATTTTAATATCAAATTAAATGTTAATTCTAGGACTTGGGGCTATGAATCTAGAAAAAGACATGATCTAGGAATGAGTGGATTCTATGGGAGTGTTATCTAAGAAGAAAAATAAATGTGATTTATAAAGAGTAATATATTATTTTTAGGATTAAATTTGATATGAATTTTTGTTCTATGAGAATTAAGGTTAAGTGTGTTCATTCTCATTTGGATTTGGATTTGATTGTTTATTTATTTTTGGGTTTTTACAATATTTTAATTGAAATAAATTATGCTAAACTATGTACTAAAAATAAATTATTGAAAGAAAATAGAAATTAATAACTAGAATAAAATGAATGAAAGATATTTAATTCTTATTTTTTTTATCACTTTTTAATGCATGCAATATTAGAAAATAAAATTTAGCATAACAGTGCAAATCCTCATTTTTTTCTTTTCCTAGATGCAAGCTAAATGAAATTCATTTTTTGTATTTTAATATTGTAAATTAATGAGACTAATATGAAATATGGATATATTTATAACATTAAGACAATACAAAACTAGACCTAGACCCTAGGAAGTATAACAACCAAGTATCTAGTGTTTACTCTGTTTATGCAACCTAAAACTAGTTCTTAGTATTTTAAATTAATGCACACTACATTTTGAATGGTTCACTATTGATTAAAATTTAATCCTAAGTTATATTTTTACTTTAAAATTAACATTCCTATATCCTATAAATGAATGAGATAAATCCTAAGATATTACCTTTTGTTTACCTAGGTTTTTCTAGGGTTTACACATGTTTGTGTGCTTGAGTTTTTGTGAATAAAAGCTTGTTTTCAAAACTGAACTATTTTAAAACTAAAACTGTTTTGTGTTTATTTTGCAAGAACTACCTAATGTTTAAATGAAAAACTATGTGTTATTTATATATATAATATGTAGATGTAAATAATAAAGGAGTTAAGTATTTTTTTTACAAGAGGAGGGAGAGATGATTTTATTTTATTATATATTTCCTTTTTGGAATGAAGAGTAAGATAATAAATGAAAATTATCTAAGATATTCTAATCCAATTAATATATAAATAAAATTTAAATTAAAAAACCCCAACCTGATTAAGATGGGAATAAATACATGCAAAGAGATGTATTTGATGTAGATTTATCCTTAGTACACTATTTCCTCTATTATAAAAATATTTTAGGGACTCTCTAAATAAGTATTATAACAAAAGGAATAAAAGAAAAAGGAGAATAAAAAAGAATACAATTTCAAACAAGGAAGTAACCTACTATGGTTGGATAGTCTACTAATTTCAAGGAGTTAGTTACTTATCAATTAACTTTCCTTCACTAAAACTATGTATTCTAGCATAAAAAATTAAAGGATAGAGCTTAGAATAAATGGTAAGTAGGATGTGGCTATAGCAAGCTTCAAACACCAATATTAAATGCAAATTTTGACATAAAATCAAACTAAAATTGGTATTACTTGTAGGATAATAATGAAGGTTACATGAGGTAGTTTACCTAAGTTGAACCAATAGTAGAACTTAGGACATGTTTAAAAGTAATTAAAACAAAAGTAGAAGTGAGTTGGGTGAGCATGGAAATGAAATCAAGGTAGGAAAAAAAAATACAAAGAGAGAAATGTAAAACATGTGAAAAAGAAAGATCTATTACAAAAAAAGAAATATGGATAATATACAAAGAAGCCACTACTATTTGTATGTTACATCATGATTCTCTTCTAGACTTATTAATCTAGTAATTTCTTAATTTTTTGGTTAATTATTAGTTAATTTATTATGTTAGGAAGATATATTAGTATAATGTTGATTTTTTATAGTTATATATTGCTTATCACCATGATCGCTAGCTTGTTTGTTAGCTATACATATTTTGTTATGGTACATTATGATCATGATTATTCAATTTATTTAGTTACAATAGTTTATTATGGATTATTTCATGATATGGTCTAAATACTATTTATTGTACTGAGGTGGATGGAGGATGGATTCCACCCTCTAGATTATGACTGAGGAAAGGTATCATCAAAGAAGATGGGGTAGATGGAGATTTTGGGGGATGAGAAAATGAGACTAAAACACCTACACACACCATGATAGAATATTATTATTATTATTTAGTTATATTTTTTCAATATTTCATTGATTGTTTCACATATTACTCTAATATTTGCATGTAGTGATTTTGATGAGCTTGCATATTTCTAGTATCTTTTTGGGTTATAGGTTACATATTAAATTATTTTAAATTTTGCACTAATATATTTTATGGTTATACTAGTGTACAAAGTTAAAAATGAAATGTTTTGTGTAATGGTACTCTCTTAGGTTTGGTATTGTATGAGTATCTTATTTTGTTATCTTAGAATTGATTGAAACTCTAGAATAACATAAAAACGTTGAATACGATAGGTGT